>CANXYC010917147.1:0-14772 GCA_948193065.1 Aleurites moluccanus | reverse complement strand
TCTCGCGAAGGAGGGTTGATTTTATGCCCAATTTATCATGTTTTGATTCTTTATTTTAATGCTTTACCAAAATAAAGAGGATGAGTTAGAAAACGTACCTTTGCCCTAGCTTCTAGGGATGCTGGCGGACGAAGTGCTCTTTCGGAGCAGAGTTCCACCTTGGATCGGATGGCACCTAGAGTTGATGAGTCGGGATGCCTTCTTAGCTCTTAAGAAAGCAAATCGGCAGAGAGACCTTGCTTCGAGTAAAGATTCAACTGAGAGGCTCAATATGCCCCTAATAGTAACTCTTTTAAATCGAAAGAGAGCTAAAGAAGAAGAAAATATTCACTTGGAGAGGAAAAAAAGATGAAATCTAGTGACGAAAATGATTTCTTGTCTTTTTTCCTTGCTTGTTTGCGAGTCTTGGCTTGTTTCGGGCTGTTATTCCTTCGTTGTTGTTGTTTAGAAGGTGGGGGGAGGCCCTCTACTTATAATATGAGCTCCGGGGGTCGAATCCCATCAATTTTCGATGTGGGATTCGTAGAAAATTGGATGAAGATCATCGCTGCCGCCGGAAAGAGGAGGCACTGCCGCCAGAAGGGGGGGCTGCACCGCCCCAATGGCTTGGCGACACAGGCCCTGAGGGAGGGCAGTGCCGCAGCAAGGGATCCTTGGGCTTGGCGACTGCCGCCCAGCCGCCACCCCCCTCTGACGGCAATGCCAAGCCTGGAGGGCGACACCAGTGACCCAGCTTCGTCCTGAGGCTATCTCGAGTCCGTCTGGGTGCGGGTTCGATTCCGGGGAATGTCGTTCGAGTCGATACGAGTCCGAGGGGTGTAAAAATGAGTGTTCACAATATGTTATATAAATGAACATCTTTCATGTTTATCACTTTCTCTAATTTAGAATTTAAGGTCCTTATATTAATAGAACTCTATAACCTATGTTCTGTTAAACAGTCATTCCATTCAGTCTAAACTTATGACCTAATATCCTATAAACCACAAATCCAATTGAAAATCCGTTTTATAGGACTATAGATAAGACATAAATGAACATTTTTCATTTTGAATACTACTTCTAATTCTATCTCTATCAGTCTGTACAATAAAATACAGTAGCATTTTCTAGAAAACCTAATTCCAGGTCGGTCACAGTTTTTACCCAATAACTCTTATCTTACTTGGAATTTTACAATTTACTTTTACAAAAATCTAATTAACATGTTTATATACAACTTTCATGTTTTAACCATCTTCAAATTCAGTCATTAATATTTCAGAATATTAGCCATAATTTACTGCCTTAAAACATATTTCAATAACTATATAAACCCCATCTCACTCTTTATATTTTTAACTTAATTACATCAATTATTTTCCAAATCAAACCTTAGAACTCTTAAATTCAATTAAAAATGATAAGTTTAGAATCATTACCTTGATTTAAAACACTTGAATTACCCTCTTATTTTGCTCCTCCAAATGATTGGACACTTTCTTTCTTCAATTTCCTATCTATTTTTGAATAATTTCTTCGGAAAGGTTAAGAGAAAATTCTTGGTTGTTTTTCTTCCATTTGGTTCGGCCAACCCCCTTCCTAATAGCTATTTTCATCCTCTTTTTATATACACCAAAAGCCAACCCAAAAAAATGAAGACAAAAGAAAGAATTTTCTAGAATTTTTGATGATTTGTCATTTTTTTCATTAATTGATAAATCAATTAATTATTTTCTATCACAAATATCATCTTCCCACCACCATGGCCGGCCACCTAGCTCCCTTTCTAGAAAGGGTGGGTCCCACAATTTTATTTAATTGCACTTTAGCCCAAAAATTTTTTTATTTGTATTTTGACCCCAAAACTTTCTATAATTTTTGTTGTTTATTATGTTTAGATTCAACCTCAAGTGTGGGGACTAAAATTCCTTATTTTAAGTTGTTCTATCATTTAAAAATAGTTATAGGTCAATTCTGAATCCCAGACAGTGGATTTCCAAAATTGCCCTCAAAGTTGCCTTTATTTATAATTTTGCCATTATTCTTATTTTCAATATTCTAAAATATTTTTCAACTCTTTCTTTTCACCATAATTTAATATAAAATTAACTTATTTAATCCCTAAGTCTAGGTAAAAAAAATTTAAATTAGCCGTACTACTATTTTCTCAGTAGTGTAATTAACACCGGTACTTTCCGGGACAGTACCTCAAAAGTGGCCCGGTTGAAGCTCAAAAATTATTGAATATTACTCTCTATCATTCTCTATATATTTCAATAATTGATTGAGCCTATTTCTACTTCAATTAATACTTCATCAATTACTGTAATTCAATATATCCATATATTGTCTACTGTTCTATTTGTTGGGGTATTATAGATGTATAAAACCTAAGTTGTATGTCTATATGATGATTCTTATTGAAGCATGCTAGGTTAAAAATCCTAAAGTTAAACCTAGTTTTGCATATTTGTTGCCATAATGCCTAGTTTATATTTTTAAACTTGAAAATTGGCATGCTTATGATTATGTAACAATATGATATGATTGAATGTATGATAAAATGACTTTAAAATGAGCATAATGCCATGAATGTATAATTTGAGCATGAACTTGAAATTCATAAAGGCATGATTGATTAAATACAAACTTTGTTGGCATATAATATGAAATGAGTCTTTTAGGTTAGCATGCCATGATTAGGTTTGTTGTTAAAAGTGATTAACCTGAAGAATAAATTTGATGTATGCATTATTATTCTTGATGTGTTTTGATCACTTGTATATCAACCAAATGGTTAAAGTGACTTAATTATATGGTTTGCATATGGTAAATATGAGTTTTAATGTGATGAGAAAGAAGTGTATTATTTTGTGAAGTATATTGTACATATATTTGGGTTGTATGAACTAACCATGTAGCAATGAAGTAAATAAAAGGAATAACATGTGGCCCATGAGATCCAAGCATAAAAAATAAATGGGCCTAAAATGCACTTAGATATAAAAAGGCAAAGTCCAAAGTGCAAATGTTTCATTTAATGTCTCACATTGAGTAATTCAATTTTCTTTTTGCTACTTCTTTATTCTAAGATGTTGAATGAATTAATGAATGTTTTTAATGTGTTGGACCCTTTGGGTTTGATATTGATTTTGATGATAACAAAACATATCAATGTATTAATTATGCTAACAAATTTGTTTAAGTTTATTAAGGCATAAGAAATCATGACCAAAGATTATTGATAGGTTTAACACAATTTGATAGAGTGCATATGCTAAAGGGGAGCATATTTGAGAAATGCAACAAATTAAAATTCAAGTTATAGGTTTAAGCAAAGTAGTAGCCGCTACTAAACAAGTAGCACCTGCTACTAAGTAAATCGCAGCCGCTACATAGTATTCACAACCGCGAAATTCAAATCCAAAAGGTTCAAAAGCTCAGGGGTCAGAGTGAGCAAAAATGCAGCACCCGCTATCAAGTAAGTAGCAGCCACGACCTATTATTCACAGCTGCTACATTTAATCTAGAAGATCTAATAGCCTAAGTTGAAAAGTGTAGCCCCCGCTACTAAGAATGTAGCATCTGCTACTTAATTAAGTAGCCCCCACTACTTATGTGTAGTATTTGTTACTCTGGAAAATCAAACAAAAAATTATCCATTGGAAAAGCTGTCAAAAGGCATTTAAGAAGCATAACGACTATATTTTATCCAAGGCTATAAATATGAGTTGGTGGAAAACTTAAAAATAAGAGAACAACAATTGAGAACTTATTATTTGTCATGACCCAATTTCCTAGACCGCGATGGTCCTAGGGCACGAAAAATGCCAATGGCGACCGGCACCCGTAGAATCCAGTATCATTCTACAGTCTATCAACCTCAATATATTATTCATTTATTATAATTACTATCCATTATATTATACTGTTATTCATTTTGTTAACCTGTCAACCATTATGTCCCCATTCTGCAGTTGGTTATCACAAGCTTATATCATATATCATGCATCATATATAATCAATATTTATCATTAAAGACATATATAAACAATGTTCATTTCCTAGATACCCAATACATACCCATGGAGCAGCTAGATCATGAACACCAAAATAATATAAATACAGCAATCCAAAATATAGATACATCAGAAAGTCCGTAGTAGGAATCCAAAGAGAAATAGATGACTGGATCCTGCAACTTGCTCCTCTCTTGAAAGGGGTAAACAAACAAAAAGGTGAGTATAGATGATACTCAGTGAATTTACATGCATCAAAATAAATAATAGGCACAAATAGGCAATGGTATAAGTCAAATGAAATACAGTAGGGATATCAAGGTACGGTAAAGCTCAAGAAATAACAAATATGCTTAGTTACATATGGAAAGACAAATAATGGGATGGACTGAATGAAAAAAAACCATATAGTCTCCAAACAATCAGTATCACTGGACCATGTAGGTCACCAGTATCATATAAGCATAAGGCTGATCAGGCCCTATAGCCAGGACCATAACCCCTCCTAACTAGGGTTCAATACTACAATGTGCACAAGGTCGACAGTATTTCCCCACTACCCTCTCGAATTGGTAGTTCTGTGAAACCATATCAGGGTCAATAACGAGGGATACCATAAGCAACAATGGCATCTGGATATCAATCAATCAAATAACAGTCAATTTGGTATCAATCAATACAGTATGCAATAAGCTCATTGGCAATGCCATATACATTATACTATCAATAATCATAAGGTTGGCAACAAGGAAAGGCAAGAAACAAATAATGGTTTGGTGGCCGAAATTGGTAGGTCAATTGGTATGCCAATGTCACTGGCGATAATGGCATTCAATTGGTAGGCCTATGGTATGCAAACCAATAAGCTAATGGCAAATAAACTAGGCATTTCATCGAACACTTGGTGGGCATACATTGGCAAGCCAATAGGTTATGTTTTGATACAAAATATACTCGCCCTTTCAAACCAATAACAAGGTACATTGTCACACAAAGCAAAGGTATCAAGAAACATGGTTAAACAACACTAAATTAGGATTAAAATGGCAAGGAAAAACAAGTAAAAATGAAACAAAAGCCAAGGCATTTTAGGGCAAATTGGGCTCGGCCATAAGTGGGATTTTGCAAATGATTTCAAATTCTCAATTTAATGATTCAAACATGATATTTGATGCAATGTAAACTCAACAATTGATCCAATTCGCCAATGTACACACAATTGCCACCAATTTCCACCAAAATCCCCAAATTGGCTGCTTTGAAAACTCCAATTCCATAATCTGCAATTCTACATCAAATTAACCATCAATTAATTGTTCATTCATATCCAATTGATCATTTCTAACATCAATTTGCAATTCCTAACACTAAATCACAAACTCATTCTTTACAACTTCAAATTCAAGCATCAAATTAGGAATTCCATGAAATTAAGATAAACTAATGCAATTAAACTCAATACCCATTCAATTGAACCTAAATAATCACTAAATCATTAATCAAATCAAACAAAACAACAACTTACCCAAAATCACCAAGTTGGTCGAATTCCCTTGCTCTAATTTCCCTTATTTCCTTTGCTCCAATCAACAATCTAAGGATGGATATGGATGAAGCTAGGTTAGAACTTGATTTTGCTATCAAATTTCAATGAAATTGATGAAGAAATGAAGAAGAGCAATGAAGAAAAGGAAGAAAATGGCATTCGGCCAAAGAGGAAGAAAATGAATAGGATTGGAACCAAAATGGAGAAGAAGAAATCATAAATTTGATGGCCAAATAAGACAAAATAAATTGTAAAATTACAACTAAATCCCTCAAGCTTCATCCTTTACACTTTGGTCCTTAAACCTTTTGTAATTTATTCTGATAATTCTGTCAGGATTTAGATATCAGTGTGGGAAGTGTATAGGCTTATTTTAATTTATCCTTATTTATAAAAATAGTTCTGGAGTCATTCTGTAACTCCAACCGACCCATTTCCACTATTCACATTGAATTTCCTTTTATTTACCAAAATGTCATTGCTTACTTTTTCAGTGTTCCTAAATGATTTTCACTTCTTTCTTTTTACCAAAATTAGACATAAATTATGGTTATTTTTTACCCCAGATCAACTTCAGAAATTCTTCCGTTGACCGGACTGCTTATTTTTCGGCAGTGTTCCCGATATCGCCAAATTCCGAAAAAGTTTCAAATTTGCTTTCTAATTGTGTCTCTAAAATTATTTCCTATCAATTCAAGACTAAAGGACCACATATTTAGAATAAATTCATGCATACATGTTATGGCTTCCTAGGGTATTACATTATACCCCCTACAAATAAATTCATCCTCCAATTTAAATAGAACACATACCTCACTGCAGGAACATGGATGGATATTTGCTCTGCATCTCTTGCTCGCTCTCCCATGTACACTCCTCCATTGTTTGGTTCCTCTATAGCACTTTTACCATAGGGATCTCTTTATTCTGAAGCTTCTTGACCTGTTTGTCAATAATCTCCACAGGTAGCTCCTCATACGACAAATCCTCACTGAGATCCACATCCTGCATCTCCAAAATATGCGATGGATCTGAGACATATCTCCGCAGCATCGATATATGGAAGACTGGATGTATGTGGCTCACACTGGGTGGAAGAGCCAATCTATAGGCCACACTGCCAATCCGCTCAGGTATCTTAAACGGGCTTATAAATCTTGGTGATAGCTTGCCACTCTTCCCAAATCTCATAACTCCTCTCATTAGTGAGACCTTTAGAAAGACATGATCACCAACTAAAAACTCTACATCCTTCCTCTTCGGATCAGCATAACTCTTCTGCCTACTGAAGGCAGTCCTCATCCGCTTTCTGATCATAGGAACCTTCTCCATAGTCTCTCTAATAAGCTCTGGTCCCTCTAGCTGCTTCTCTCCCTGCTCCACCCAACACACTAGAGATCTGCACTTCCTACCATATAGTGCTTCAAATGGAGCCATACCGATCGAGGAGTGATAACTGTTGTTGTAGGAGGACTCTATCAGTGGTAGATAATAATCCTAGCTACCCTTGAAATCCATAAAACATAACCTGAGCATATCCTCCAAGGTCTGGATCGTCCTCTCATACTGCCCATCAATTTGTGGATAGAAGGTAGTACTAAACCGTAGCTGGGTACCCATAGCCTCCTGAAATTTCTGCCAAAACTGGGATGTGAACTGTGTACCCCTGTCAGATATGATCACCAAAGGAACTCTATGAAGACTCACAATTTTATCAATATACAACTATGCATACTGAGCTGTTGAATAACTGATCTAAACCTCTAGAAAATGTGCAGACTTTGTCAACCGATCAACAATAACACAAATAGAATCATACCCCCTCGAAGTCTATGGTAGACCAACTATGAAATCCATGGTAACCTATCCTGATTTCCACTCTGACAGCTCTATCTCTTGAAGTAGCCCTGATGGCTTCTGATGCTCAAACTTAACCTGCTGACAAGCTAAGCACTTTAACACAAACTGAGCTACATCCTTCTTCATCCCTGGCCATCAATAAACATCTCTGAGATCATGGTACATCTTGAAAATCCCTGGATGTACATTGTAAGCAAAATAGTGTGCCTCTCGCATAATCTGATCCCATAGCTCATCACAATTCAGTACACAGATACGTCTCCCACATCTTAAAACCCCATCATCAATAGTGAACTATGTCATCCAACCACTCTGAACCTCTACCTTCAGCTTCAAAAGATAAGGATCTCTATCCTGGGCTACTTTTATATCATCTATCAACAGTGACCTCACTTGAAATTGGGCTATCAGAGCCTGTTTTCGATCTTGGGAACCCAAATCTAACTCTACTCCAAAATCTACCAACTATCTTAGATCCTTAATCAATGACCTCCTACCAACCACAATATAAGCAAGCTACCCATAGACTTCCTGCTCAGAGCATCCGCCACGACATTGGCCTTTCTTGGGTGATAGAGAATCTCACAGTCATAATCCTTTAGAAGCTTAACCCATCTGCGCTGCCTCAAATTCAGATCCTTCTGCTAAAATATATACTGCAGACTCTTATGATCAGTATATATCTCGCATTTAGATCCATATAAGTAGTGTCTCTAAATCTTCAAGGCAAAGATAACTGCTGCCATCTCAAGATCATGCGTTGGGTAATTTGCTTCATGCTTCTTTAGCTGACGAGAAGCATATGCAATTACCCTACCTATCTGCATCAGAACACATCCTAGGCCAATCCGCGAAGCATCACAATATATAGTAAATTTCTCCCCCTCTTACTGTGTGATCTTTGGCCACCCTTCATTTTCTGATCCCTCTTGGCCTTCTCTGTCTTATACTTTTCTTCCATCTGAGTGGCCTTATCTATCACCATGGTCAAAGAAGTAAACTCTGTGGCAAGAAACGCATTATGTGAGGCAACATGTAATCCCCTCCTGAACCTGCTGATCAAATCTTCCTCTATGGGTACTATGTGAGTAGCATACCTACTCAGCTGAATGAACTCCTCGGCATACTCCTCTACTGAACGGTCCCCCTACTCTAGCTGCTCAAATCTCACCAGGTTACGGGTCCTCATACCCTCAGTGATGAACTCATCAATAAGACCCTGATGAAACTCTACCTAGGTGGGTGGGTGCTCTCCATATAGCCTGGTCTCCATATGCCTCGAAAACCATATCCAGACCTTTCCCTTAAGCAACAAGCCCACCAACTCTACTGATCTTAGCTCAGAATAAGGTAGTCTCCTAACTACCTTCTCAACTTCCTCTAGAAAGTCAACAGGATCTGTACCTCTATCCCCTCTGAACTCTGGCAAGTTTAGCTTCAGAAAGCTAAACATGGAGACTCCGCCCTCCTTTATCTCTCTCCTGCCTCCCTTTGAGCCCCCACTGGATGCATAGGAGCCGGTGCCACTACCTCAAGTACCACTGGTGGCTGAACTACTGCTGGAGCAAGTGGTGGTTGTGCCTGTTGTCCCTCCCTCCTCAAATCAGCTAAGTCCCTCCTTAACTCCATCATACCCCTCATCATCTCAATCCTCCAAGGGCCATCTCCCCTCTCTAAGTCCTCTGAAGTCCGTCAAGATCGAGACGAACATTCTAAAACACTAACCTCCCTCACTAGGGACTCATTGGAGGCAACCTCAGCTTATCGGGTGTCTCTGTCTCTGCTGTTAGACATCTCTGTAATCTGTCGAGAAAAAAGAAAACGGTCTCAGAATAAAGTAAAAATGCAGAATATAGACATATAACAGACGATAACAGTAATAGATGACAAAGGAAATCCTATGCTCCACAGTATACTTAATTCTACCCCATTATGTACTTAGTCACTATTTCTCTGTAATTTAGTCACTATTCAACTATAAACTAGATTCACAATTTGTAAACCTAGTGCTCTGATACCAGCTCTATCACGACCTAGTTTTTCGGACCGTGACGGTCCTAGGACTCGGGAAATGCCAATGGCGATCGGCATCCGTAGAACCCAGTATCATTACATAGTCTATCAACCTCAATATATTATTCATTTATTATAATTACCATCCATTATATTATCCTGTTATTCATTTTGTTAACCTGTCAATTATTCTGTCCCCATTCTGCAGTTGGCTTTCATAAGCATATATCATATATCATGCATCATATATAATCAAAATTTACCATCAAGGACATATATAAACAATATTCATCTCCTAGCTACCCAATACATACCCATGGAGCAGTTAGATCATGAACACCAAAATAATATAAATACAGTAATCCAAAATATATATACATCAGAAAAGTCCGTAGCAGGAACCCAAAGAGAAACATATGACTGGATCCTGCAACCTGCTCCTCTCTTGAAAGGGGTAAACAAACAAAAAGGTGAGTATGGATGATACTCAGTGAATTTACATGCATCGCAATAAATAATAAGCACAAATAGGCAATGGTATAAGTCAAATGAAATACAGTAGACAGTAGGGATATCAAGGTACAGTAAAGCTCAAAAAATAACAAATATGCTCGGTTACATATGGAAAGACAGATAATGGGATGGACTGAATGAAAAGAAATCATACAGTCTCCAAACAATCAGTATCACTAGACCATGTAGGTCACCAGTATCATATAAGCATAAGGTTGATATGGCCCTATGGCCAGGACCATAACCCCTCCTAGCTAGGGTTCAATACTACAATGTGCACAAGGTCGACAGTATTTCCCCATTACCTTGTTGAATCGGTATTCTTCCAAACCATATGAGGGTTAATAATGAGGGATACCATAAGCAACAATGGCATATGGATATCAATCAATCAAATAACAGTCAATTTGGTATCAATCAATACAGTTGGCAATGTCATATACATTATACAATCAATAATCATAAGGTTGGCAACAAGGAAAGGCAAGAAATAAACAATGGTTCGGTGGCCGAAATTGGTAGGTCAATTAGCATGCCAATGTCGCTAGCGACAATGGCATTCAATTGGTAGGCCTATGGCATGCAAACCAATAGGCCTATGGCAAATAAACTAGGCATTTCATCAAACACTTGGTGGGCATACATTGGCAAGACAATAGGTTAGGTTTTGGTACAAAATCGACTTGCCGTTTCAAACCAACAACAAGGTACAGTGTCACACAAAGCAAAGATATCAAGAAATAAGATTAAACAACACTAAATTAGGATTAAAATAGCAAGGAAAAACAAGTAAAAACCAAACAAAAACCAAGGCATTTTAGGGCAAATTGGGTTCGGCCAGGAGTGGGATTTCGCAAATGGTTTCAAATTCTCAATTTAATGATTCAAACATTATATTTGATGCAATGTAAACTCACCAATTAATCTAATTAGCCAATGTACACACAATTGCCACCAATTTCCACCAAAATCCCCAAATTGGCTACTTTGAAAACTCCAATTCCACAATTTCCAATTCTACATCAAATTAACCATCAATTAATTGTTCATTCATATCCAATTGATTATTTCTAACATCAATTTGCAATTCCTAATACTAAATCACATACTCATTTTTTACAATTTTAAATTCAAGCATCAAATTAAGATGAACTAATGCAATTAAACTCAATACCCATTTATTGAACCTAAATAATCACTAAATCATTAATCAAATCAAACAAAACAACAACTTACCCAAAATCACCAACTTGGTTGAATTCCCTTGCTCCAATTTCCTTGATTTTCTTTGCTCCAATCAACAATCTAAGGATGGATATGGATGAAGCTAGGTTAGAACTTGATTTTGCTATCAAATTTCAATGAAATTGATGAAGAAATGAAAAAGAACAATGAAGAAAAGGAAGAAAATGGCATTCGGCCAAAGAGGAAGAAAATGAATAGGAATGGAACCAAAATGGAGAAGAAGAAACCGTAAATTTGATGGCCAAATAAGACAAAATAAATTGTAAAATTACAACTAAATTCCTCAAGTTTCATCCTTTACACTTTGGTCCTTAAACCTTCTGTAATTTATTCTGACAATTCTATCAGGATTTAGATATCAGTGTGGGAAGTGTATAGGCTTATTTTAATTTATTCTTATTTATAAAAATAGTTCTTAAGTCATTCTGTAACTCCGACTGACCCATTTCTACTATTCACCTTGAATTTCCCTTTATTTACCAAAATGCCATTACTTACTTTTTCAGTGCTCCTAAATGATTTTCACTTCTTTCTTTTTACCAAAATTAGACATAAATTATGGTCATATTTTACCCCCATATCAATTAATTATTCATTTTACTTAGTTACCATTCATTCTGTCATTCTTACTATAATTTAATGCAATTAGCTATAACAGTCATTATATCATACCATAAGATCATCACATATCTCATAATATCATTACATACATATAAATGTTCATATTTTAACTATCCCATACATACCCCATGGAGCAACTAGATTATAAACATCAAAATACAGAATTCAGAATATATACATCAAATGACAACAAGCAGAAATCCTCGGATGACAGATGATGGGATTCTTCAGTCTACTCCTCTCCTGAAATAGTTAAACAAAGGAAAGGGTGAGTATATAAGATACTCAGTGAGTATATATGCATCGCAAGACAAATAGGATGACACAATGATATATAATGATAAAGGAACAATGGAACAATATCAATCATGTTAGTTTACAGAATCAGTATCAGAAACTAACAGGAATATCAATGGTCATATCAAAGGTATGGAATCATATGGTAAGACATCTATAGGGCCCTGAAACACTAGACTATGTGTAATCACACTGTCAATCACATATCAAGTAAGCATAAGACTGATCAGGTCCTATGGCCAAGACCAATAACCCTTCTCAGCTAGGGCATTAATATCAATGTGTACATTTTCGACAATATGTACCCACTACCCTATCGGATCGGCAGTTCTGTCAAACCACATTTAGGTCAACACAAGTGAACGTCATATCAATAGACACCGTTATGCAACAGTGGTATCATCAATGGTATAAAATTCAATATCCTTCAAATAAATTGGCATTTGAATCGATGGCATTGCAATATATAATATACAATCAATGATAAGGGTTATGGTAAACAACAAAGGTATGGAATAAAGGTTGATTAGGTAAAGGAAATCGGTAGGCCAATTGGAATGCCAATGTCGCTGGCGACGATGGCATTCAAATGGTAGGCCTATAGAATACAAAGCAATAGGCCAAGATAAACACTCGGTGGGCACAAATTGGCAAGCCAATAGGTTAGGTTTTGGTGCATGTTTGGCTTGCCCATTTCAATAAACAACAAACCACATTGGCAACAATACAATAGGTATCAAATAAACAAGATTAAACAACATAAAAATGGATCAAAATGGCATAGGAATTCAAGGCAAAAAACCAAAGAAAATGAAGGCCATGAATAGTATCAACCCATTCGACCAAAATAAGAAATTTTCATATGAATTCCAATGATCAATATAAGGTATTAGGCATGTTATTTGATGCATATAAGACTCACCTAAACCTTTCAAATGCTTTGAAAAATTGATTTCCACCACAATTCTTCAAAGAAGGCAATATGGGCAACTTTGACAATCTTTGTGTTCTACATCAAATAATCAATCAATTAGTTACCTAATAGCCTCCAATTAACATAATATAGCATCAATTAACATAAACTAACTCTAATTAACATAGCTAAGGCGTACAACTTCAAACAAGCTAGGCAAATTAGGGTTTTCTATCAAAATGCATCAATTGATGCAATCTAATCTAAAACCAATTCAATTCACCCTTAAAATCATCTAACTAAACCATAAAATTGAATAAAAAAATTCCTTACCTCTTGGTGATGAAATGGCCAAAATTTTCCCTTCCAAATTCCTTGAATTTCTTTGATTTTTCTAGCAATCTAAAGGTGGAGGATGGAAGAACACTAGTTAGAGTTAGGTTTTCTTTAGTTTTTCTTAAGGAAATTTGCCTAAAAATGGAGGAGAAGAGATGGGAGGTGGTTCGGCCAACATCAAGCAAGAAGAAGAAGATGGAGAAAATGACTAAGTATTGGCTTATATACAAAAATCAATTAGCAAATTACATTTTAGTTCTTAAGTTTCTAAGTAATTAGGTTTTAACCCCAACTTCTTCTATAATTTATTCTGATAATTCTGTCAGGATTTAGATTTCAATGTGAAAAATCAATAATATTATTTTAATTTATACTTACTTATAAAAACAGCTCCAGAGTCATTTTGTAACTCCAACGGACTAATTTTCACTATTCACCTTAAAGCTCCTTTTATTTATAATTTTACCATTGATTACTTTTTTAGTGTTCCTAAATGTTTTTTACTTCTTTCTTTTTATCAAAATTACACATGCATTAAGGTAATCTTTTACCCCTTGGTCAAATTCATAAATTCATCTGTTGACCGGACTGCTAATTTCTTAGCAGTATTCCCGACACCGCCCAATTTCAAAAAAGTAACTAGTTTGCTTTCTAACTGTGTCTCTAAAATTATTTTCCATCATTTCAAGACTTTTGAGATACATACTGAGAATTAATTAATGCATATGAGTTATGTCTTTCTAGGGTATTACATTGTATCCCCCTTTAAATAAATTTGTCCGCAAATTTAAATAAAATACATACATCACTGTTGGAACATGAATGGATATCTGCTTCTCATCTCCTACTCGTTCTCCCATGTGTTGTAACACCCTAGCTTAAGGGCTTAGAGCCTAAGTTGCAAAAGGGCAAACCTAAGGTTTTCTTTGTTTACTTATATGTTATGTATGATACATGTTATTGCTTAAATTGAATGAATATGCATGTTTTAGACAGTTTTACACATGTAAAAGTACATCAAAGGCTATTGGGAAGAAATTGGAAGAAACTTGAAATTTGGTGAACTGGGGGCAAAATAGTCATTTTGCACCCCTTCAAGTTCTTATGGAATTAACACAATATTTAAAGGTAGAAAATGATTTAAGGGAATGTAAATGATATTATTTAGTTTATTTGAAGATTTGATGGAAAAATAAACCCGATTCAAAATTGTACCAAGTAAGCTCCTCAATTGAGGTGCTTGAGGTGCTTCGGTTGCACTAAAGGCATTATGGTCTTTTCTTTTGAGATATGGAATTATACTATGTATGCAACCTTATGACATTAGTTTAGGCTTGATTAAATCTAGCCATTGAATTAAATGATGAAGAAATGGACGGTTGGATCAGTAGGTTGCAAATTTGCTATCATAAGCTAAAAGCATTGGA
>CANXYC010916895.1:0-13873 GCA_948193065.1 Aleurites moluccanus | reverse complement strand
GCTTTTATATTGTATTACAACAATGCATGTGCTGATTATTCGAGGCAGAAAATGTTAAATGCAAATTTTAAGCTGGATGGAAATACACCAACTATCAGCTGGGCAGATCCAAAGGGCACTCCTGATCATTCTGCTGCAGCTGCCCAGGTGAATTATTTGAGCAATTTGATGAAGCCTAGTCTTTTTAGTTGAAATTTTCATTTCAACTTGCAGGGATTCCTATCTGTAAGAAAATTATAGAGTTTTCTCTTTTGTCTTGCAAAATTTATATTTTTTAGAAAAGAAGAAATTGAGAAAAATTAATGTATCAATATGGTAAAAATCCATGAAAAATGTCAATAGTATTCATCATTAACAAGACAAATAAAATGACAAAGAAGCTAGGTAATTGATCCTAAATTATGATATTTTTTTTTTATATAAAAAAAATTGGCACAAATCCTTTCATGTAGGAGTGACAGTGGGGCAAGGTGGGTTTTGCTATTCCCGGTGTTAGGAAATTTGGGCAGGAGTAGGTAGGTATCCCCATTTAAAAGTATTTTATTTTTATATTTAGTAAATCATTAAAAAATTAAATTTTTATATATTATCACTAAGCATTGGGTAATATTTGAGAAGAAAATAGCATTGAGTAATAATGGTATATTTCCTAAGATAAGTGAGTTTCCACTTATTCATATGAGTCAAAATGACAATATAAAAATATATATATATATATTTAAAAAAAAAATCATGGCTGGAAAAGGTGGAACTGATGATGGGATGAAACTGCCATCTGTAAGTTCATCCCCGTCCTGCTACCTTTGGCAGGGCATAGCAGGTAATACCTGATGATGGGGTGAAACTGCCATATGCATACTTGTGATATACTTTTGCAATGATTGATATGAGTCCATGAAATCTATCTAAATACCAAGCGATAACCTAAGAGAAAAATAGGAGAGAGAGAGGGAGTAGGCTGGGTGGGAAGGGGCTGTGGCTTGACTATTCTTTGTTAATGGTGTTATTTGTGAGACATGGACCCTCTTAGCGCTCAATTGGAGTTTATTAAGTCAGTTACCTGGGAGGCTGAGACTAGCATCTGAGTTGGCCAGCTTCTATTTTGGCTTGGTAGAGAGAAATTCTTAGATTTTAATGGATTTGCGCAATTCACTGGGTGGTAATTTATCTAAGCTCTGTTTTATTGATCTCTTTGATATGTCTTTGTGCTACAATAATCAGTGTGTGTGGAGAGAGGAAAGGGGGTGGGGGGTGGATTTTCAATGAAACACTGAAATTGCTTGCAAGAGTTATTGTACCATGAGTTAGTGTTCATATGGTCACTTAACACTTTTTAGGTTTCCTATGGTGCCCAATTAACGGTCTCCAATTTTCTTCCTTAAGCCCTCCCAATATATTAGACCTTGTCCGACATTCTTTCAACAACTCAGAATTGTAATAATATTGATGGAGAATTTTAAAGTTAGTATTTCTGTTTAACAAAAGTAAATTGATTTTCTTGTTCAGCTGCTTGCAATGTTTACTGAAAATGTTAAGCTTTTTATCTTTATACACATTTGTCTTCTATGCGTAGGTTAAGGCTCTATATGTGAAGAATATACCTGAGAACACCAGTACTGAACAACTGAAGGAACTATTCCAGCGGCATGGGGAAGTGACAAAAGTTGTTATGCCACCTGGCAAAGCTGGAAAACGAGATTTTGGGTTCATTCATTATGCTGAAAGGTCAAGTGCATTGAAGGCTGTCAAAGATAACGAGAAATATGAAATTGACGGTAATTTCCAAAGCATCTATGTGACCATGTGGATCTTATTGAATTAATTTGGAACTGCTGGAAAAAAAAAACTGTTGTGAGACATGGAATATATTTTTACTAGGAAATTATAGAACTTAAAAAATTATTGACTAAACTTCTGTTAAATATTTTTGCTGTCAGGCCTGATAAATGTTTTGTTGTCTTAATTTCACTATAAAAGTGAGTTAAAATTTTTGATATTTCATAGTTTAAGCAGTGGTAATTTTTGCTTATTCTTTTTAAGATAAATAATATTTTACCTCCTCCAGATAGGCCTGTTTCATTATACTTGACTCTCCTGAGGTTAGCCAGTTATCCTTGTTCTATTTATAAGAGTCAATTTTCTATATGAAAAATAGGAGATATGCTATAGGAATTTGTAAAATCAGGGGAAGTTGATATAACTGTTTAGTAACTTCTACCTTTATTATTTTTCCTTTTTAAATCATGCAAAAAATGGTGAATTTTTTTCAAATTTACTTTCCATCAATGAGGTAACTCAATCCCTATAAAAGGGAGAAGAGGAGGTGTGATTGGCAGCATATGGTAGTGTTGGGAGTTCAAAGTTTACTTGCTGGAGATAATGCAGTTTATGCTGTGTTATCATTGTTCTTTTGCATAATTGAATTTTTTTTTTTTTAATAAAAAAAAAATCAGTTGAAGAAATTTGATAGCAATGAACCTTAATGACAGGTAAAGCGCTGGAGGTTGTCCTTGCCAAGCCTCAGACTGATAAAAAACCTGATGGGATTTACCCTTTCACTGCCGGGCTTCATGCAAACCATGTTCCACATGCTGCATATGGTGGGTTTGCTGGAAATCCATATGGCTCCGTAGGTACTGGATTTGGTGTTGCTACTAGTTTTCAGCAGGTATTTTATGGACTTGTTTTAATTATTCTGACCTTGGCATAATCCATTAAGGCAAAAATTCATCTCTTGAACTGAAATGCATGAACAGCCTGTCATATATGGAAGGGGTCCAATGCCAGCAGGGATGCACATGGTGCCAATGGTTCTACCTGATGGCCGAATTGGCTATGTTCTGTGAGTTTCTATTTCATTCTCTTGTGTTTTTACCTTAGTGAGACAGATCTTCAACCATTGTCTGGCTGTTTGTGATTGTGCAGTCAGCAGCCTGGAGTGCAGATGCCACAACCTCGGCCTAGGAGAGTCGATCGGAGTAATGGTCCAAATGGGCCTGGGCGAGCTGGAAGTAGTGGGGATGATGGGAATCGTAGCAGAAGGTACCGTCCTTACTAGTGGTAGAGCTGTAGAGATGTGTCAAACTTATGTTCAGGAATCAGGAGACAATGTAGCTGGATGACTTGTTGCGGTGAACAAAATAACAGATCATCACCCTCTCCCCTTTCTCCTCCCTCACCTAAAACTCTAGAATTTTTAAGAGGAAAAAAGAATGAAAAGAGGAAGAACAAGGATGTTAGAATTAGGACTGTGAAGTGTTTTATGACTGTGGTAGGAGACGATTGAAAGTTAGTTTTTATATCGTATCGATGGTTTATTTATTGGCATTATCTTCAACTCTCCCAGCAGGAATCAACAAGTAGCTTTTGTTTTATAGTTGTGCAAAGCCGTGATTCCATATCCAAAGTGCTAGACTGCTGGTTACTTGTATTATTATTATTAATAATAATAACGACATGTTAACGTGACTGGTTTCCTTATTCGTGATGAATGGTGAGCATAGATGATAGATTGCATTAAAAATACTATTGGGTGATCATCTCAAATTATACTAAACCTAGATAGGCTAATGGCTAATGTTGACTTGAAAATTTCAAAGCCCATAAAATTACTTTAAAGGAAGCAAAGATTTACTCGCCAATCAAATTTATTATACTTCATAGAAATTTTCTGTAGAGAATTTATTCCAGTAGCAACTGTGTAAGTAAGAATATGCGAAACACGTTCAGTTCAAGTACCGAACACAATCATACAATGGAGGGAGGTTTGCACTACAGCAAAACTTGGTAGCCCATCTAACTTTGGCAAGTTGCACAAGAAATAAATTGGGAATTTTTAAAAGCAACCCCATAAAGACAAATTATCAACAAAAACCTGGGTTGTTTACCCAACATTCAAGAGATGAGAAATTACTGTTATTGCAACACTACAGCAGGCATAGAACAGGAAAAGACTAATTGATTCAACAAGTGTTATTCTACATTTCTACTCCTCCCGCTCATCCAGATTTTTTACAGGTCTATGCTTCAACTACCTCTGTGGATAATGCAAATAATTTAAAGCAGTACCTGGAAGGGGACACAATCCAAACCCATTTTTCTTATTGCATTGGAGCAAATAAACCATAATTAAGGCCATTGTTGAGGAATTATCAAAGAATTAGGTAGAAATTTGTTATTAAGGTAAATGGGATTTTAACTGTGTTGGATATAGAATATGCAGTTGGAAGCCTAAATACGCACACATATCTCGAAAGTGTCTATATAACAGGACAAATTTGTCAAAATTAAAATATATATTAAAACATTGTTATGGATTACAAATCATAATTAAAATCCATGCAACAAAACAAAGCAAACTAACCCCCCACTTGTAACTAATATAATTCCATTAGTGTGGCTGTGAACAACAGGAAAAGAATTAAATCAGTAATAACAATTTGATAGTATAAATTACTAGAGCAATTACAACTCTGCAAGTTACCGACTTATTTAGAAAATAAGCACTGTAACAATGCTATAATTCTTGACAAAAAAAAAAGAATGTAGCAATGCTTTATTTTTACTAATCCATGTTCAGAATTTTGTAGACAAGAAGCTGATAAGAAAGGATTTGGAAATGGAAAATAACAAATGTTTCCTTTTCTCCCGAGACATTAACTCTTCTTTTCCTTTTTGATTCTCAGATTTTATCCATATACTAATGTTAAATTATGAACAAAGATTGGAGCTTGGCCAATTAAAACTTTATTTGACAAGAAAAAAGTAGGAAATCAAAAACATCGAAAAACCATTAATAAGACAATATTGAAAAACAAGCCAAAAAAAAAAAAATTATTTCATTTGGTTTGAGAGAGCTCCTGAAGACGCTTCTCCAATTCATCTAATCTAGCACCCCACTCACTCTTTATACACAAAGGCCTGACATTGCTATAGACCACGGCGAACTCCTCCCTCTGGTTGCCTGCAGACACCAATCCCTTTCCCTTTCCCTTTCCCTTCCTATTCTTTTTATTAGTACCACCGTTGGCTCTGTTTTTCTCTGCAGCCGCTCTCTGCATAGCCCAAAGCACATCTAACCCACTCAGCTGATTCGTAACTGCTCCTTTCTGGGTTTGGTTTTGGGGTTCTTGGTTTTGTATTCGTTGGCGGTGTTTTCGGCTAGGGGAAGAGCCGCGGCAAGAGGGCTGAGAGCTGGCTGAGACCGCTCGGTAAACGAGTGGTTTGCTGGGTTTGGGAAAGGGAGGAAAGAATGGTGTGGGTTGAACCGGTGATACAGCCCACATGGTTCTTTGGCGCTCACAATTTTTTGCTGGGGCCCTGTTTTATGGGTAGAAATTCTGAACCTCTTGAAAAATATTTTTCTAATGAATGCCAAAAGGTGTGTTACGTTGATTGATATCTGGTATTAATATAGAATCTGAATTTTAAGTATAAAAATAAATTATGTCGATTTTAAATATTTAATTAATTATTTTAAATAAAATTTTATAATATTTCACTTTTTTCTCTAATTTGTTTATAATTTAAATAGAAATTAAATCACTCACTCACATATTTTTAAGTAATATATTTTAGTTTTATTAAAGCATGTTTAGAATTATTATAATCAATAATATTTTTTGAATAAAAATGTTAAAGAATTAAATTAGAATTCCAATTTATTTTTTTTTCCAGAAAAATATTATGATTTTATTCTTATGTATGTAAAACTGATTTTCCAAATATAATAAAGTTGTTAAATCAGATTTAATGAATGTTTGGTAAAAAATTTATACAGTTGCTAGCTTTTGATTCTCTATAATTATATCAAACCCGTTTAATTATTTTTTTTAATAATAATTATTAGCTCATAGTTAGCATTTTTGTAGTCAAATAGTTGTTATTAACAAAAATTTTAATTTATAACTTTTTAAATAAATAAAAAAAACTAAATTATTATATTTCAAAAATTTTAAATAGAAAATAAATATAATATTTCATTTAACATTTAAGAGTACAACTAAAAATAATTTTATCAAATATTTAATAATAAATCAATTATCAGCTATCTATTATTATTTATTCAATTTATTAAAAAAAATTATTATTTACCCGCTAAATTGCTGTTATAAATAATTAAACAATTAAACAAAGAGGCTTTAAACTCATAAAATTAAATTGCAAAATATTATTAGCTGTTCATCTTAGAAATTCCTTCCATTTCTTTTGACAAAAAGCTACAATATTTGGAATAACAGTATCAAACTGCTAATCATTCTTTTGACCTGTGATAATTTCATAGCACACCATGACTGAAATTAGAAAATTTAGAAAGAAAATGGAAGGAAATTAGACGTTTCCATAGATTTTCCGGAATAAAGACAATGGGCTCAAATTATGGGAATTGTAACATATTAAGATGCATTTTGTTACAATTCCCTAAAATTGGAGTGTCTAAATGCAAATTATATGAATTTAATATATATATATATTATTAGACGAAGAAAAATGAAATTAGAAAGGTAGGGAAGAGGAAGAATTTGTCCATGGAAAGGGCTGTATTATTCTCAGCCACTTACTCATCACAAAGTCATGAGATATCAAACATCATCTTCAGAAGTTTTGCTACTTTTGTTGAACCGCCACACTTCAAAAACTCTCACCCTTTCGATTATTTTTAGACACATATGAGTAACACTATAAAACATGAGTAATATATTTAAAATTTAAAATTAATTAATTTTTATTATAATATTTAAAAATTATTAAATTTATTAAATAAATTTTATTAATTTATATTATTACATAAAATATAATTAGATATAAATTTATAAAGAAGATTAAAAATAAAATTTTTATATAAATATTTTATAATTTATAAATATATTCAATTAAATGTGTTAATAAAATATTATATATTAATTTTAATAAGTTAAACATGTCATTTTTCAAATTAACAAATTAACACGATACGATTATTTTCATATTACAGTCAAGTTGATAAAAAATTAACACTAACATGATAACTCATGGTCTAAATTCACTAATTTCATGTTGTCATGTTATCGTTGCTAGTTCTAATTTTAAATATGATTAAATTAAATTATTAAAAAAATATTAAATATGTGAAATTTATTCAATTTATTATAATTCACATAATTAAATTTTTTTAATTTTATAAATTTATTCAATTTCTCTTGTTTCATATGAAAATTAAATCATAATTTTTAATAATATTTTTAAAATTAAAAATGATATTGGAAGCATTGCCATATACATTTCATATATAAAAGAAAAAATTTTATGTATGTATTATATTGGGCATACTATTAGTGGATGTATTCTGAATTATTTTCAAATTAATACCATAATCTTAAAGATAATTTCATAATTTTTCTCATGTGACTACACGGTGGAGTTGGGTATTAAACTATTAATACAACAGTAACAAAGTGCCTTATGACTTAAAATTATATATATAAATATATAGTAAGAGCCTAAAACCCATATCCCCGTCACCATTAAAGTCCTGTAATACAAATTAAGGCAGTTAATTGAAATAAACAAGTTAAACCACAGGAATCTTGACCGGATACCTACGAATGGAATCAATCCATGGGTTACACATTAATTCATCCAATGGAATACCCCTAAGTGCTTTCCATACCGCACTGTTACACTTGAAACCCGACCCGAAAGCAATCTGCCAGACTCTGTCCCCACTGGAGACCCGACCCTTGGCTTCTGTATAAGCCAATTCATACCAAAGTGAACTACTAGAAGTGTTACCAAATCTATGAAGAGTCATTCTTGATGGTTCCATATGCCAATCACTGAGTTGCAAATTCTTCTGAACTTCGTCAAGAACAGCTCTACCACCAGCATGAATACAGAAATGCTCGAAAGCAAGTTTAAAATCAGGTATGTAAGGCTTCACTTTGGCTTTCAAAATCTTCCTTCTAACAAGCGTAACAAAAAACATAAATTGCTCGCTTAAAGGCAGTACTAAAGGACCTAAAGTAGTGATATTTGTTTTCAATGCATCTCCAGCTACTGCCATTAATTCACGAGCTAATGACACCCCAACTGTCCCTTTATCATCCTCTTTTTGGTAAACGCATTGATAATGTTTATCATCAGCTCCTTTGTGGGTTCGAACTGTGTGGACCAGTTGGTATTTTGATCGCCTTCTGTCTTTTCGTTTGTTCGAAAGAAGAACTGCAGCTCCACCCATTCGAAATATGCAGTTAGGAAGTAACATTGATCTATCCTCTCCAAAATACCAATTCAATGTAATGTTTTCTGTGCTCACCACAACTGCATAGCTATTTGGGTTTGCTTTTAAAAGGTCTTTAGCAAGGTCAATCGAAATAAGCCCTGCACTGCAACCCATTCCACCAAGATTGTAACTCTTTATATCTGTTCTAAGCTTGTAGTGATTTACTATCATTGACGAAAGAGATGGAGTTGGATTAAACAAACTGCAATTCACGATCAGAATGTCAATATCTCTCGGTTTAACTCCGGTTTTACCGAAAAGTGAGTCCAGTGCTCCGAACATCACTGACTCAGCCTCGTCTCGAGCTTCTTTCATACACAAATTCGGCGGTCTAGATGTTATTCCTTTTGACAAATAAGTTTCATCGCCTAGACCTGACCGCAACGAAATCCTTCTCTGGAATTGGACTGTTTCTTCTTCAAACGAACCGCTATCTTCTGTCATTTTAATAAATGACTCCACCGACATCTTCCTTTCATCTTCAGGTTTGTAACATGCAAAGTCGACCAGATAAACCGGTCTGGATCGCTTGCCCCAGTAGACTCCCAAAAGGACAAGTAACAGAGCAAAACCGGCAAGTCTAGTAGCCGCGTCGATTTCATGGAGTTGAAGGGACCTGTTCATCCATAACTCGTAAATAAGGTCTAGTTCAAGACCAGTGATTTGAAGCAGTGTTGCTATGGACAAAGGGAGAATTATAAGGAACATGAGAATTGTAGCAGGATTACATGAGTAGCCATAACCTAATTTAACGTATTTGAGCTTAACTGACTGTAGAAAGTCAGGCAAACGTTGACGGATTTTAATGACGGCGGAAGAGGAATCCTTAAAAGCCATCTCCGCAGTCAATCGCTCCTTATCCATGTCTATACTATCCATATTGTTGTGTTTGTTTGGAAATTAAAAAAGGGTAATGTTAATTTATAAAGAAAGATCGAGTCTTAAAGGGGGCTGAACGACATCACCATCCAAACAATTACAAATGCCAAATTGAAAGCAAAGCCCTACAAGCCTAAAAACAGTTCACAGGTGGTTGGTAAGATGGATACGGAGAGAGATTTAAAACTCGAGTGGGAAAGCTATATAAACAATAAGGTTTAGACCTATAGTATATTAACTGCAAGAAAGCTGGAATGATAGTCTTCAATTTATGGAGAGTAGTTTCAAGAAAAGGTGGATAGCTCAACCACCATGAGAATACAATTGACATAATTTTTATTTTTTTTGTTAGAAAATAATAAGAAAAACTAAAAGCCAAAATTGTATCTGCGTCAAAAATTCTGATCTCTGGTTTTGGTAACCTGTAAATGAAAAAAAAAATGTGGTTTACTGTAGTGTTTGATGGAGGTAGGGACAATAGAGCAATTGGGGCATGTGAGAATGTGAGGTTTCTTTCAAGTTTCAAGCAAGACTACAGAGTCATCGTGAGGTTTCTTCAAAATTTATTTATTTTTTCCAATTTGATAATTAATTTCTTCTTGGCTTATGCTCAGATAGAGACATTATTTCACAGTAATGGGGCCTACTTGTCATTTATATGGACCACCTTTTTTCCAAACATATATTTTGTGAGAGAGAGAGAGATGATCAGAGGAGGGCAAATGGGACTTCCGAAGAGAAGAAAAGGGTACAATTGTGAATTAAGGGAAGTCATAGAAGGCCGGTGGATTTTAGGTGACTAGCCATCGATTAAGAACTCATGAGAAAATTAATCAGAATTTTCTATTTTATTTAATTTCTCATTTTTTATTTTATATATTTTTATATGTATTTTATTATTAATAAAAAATTATTAACAATTAAAATATTTTAAAAAAATTATTAATCATTAAAATACTTTAAAAAAAAAATATTATGTGATAAAGATACATGATACAATAAAAAAAAAAAATCTGATTGAAAAAAGATAGCGGTAGTCAAACAAAATGATTATCAATTTATCGCACAAAAGTTAGATAATTAGGGAGAGTTCCCAAAGACTGCATGTTCTCCTGGTGCAGAGAACCGGATCTTGGTCTGAAGCCACCGATCATATAAGGTTTGATTTTGATATCAAATGATCAAGATATGTGCTGACTAATAAGGAAGAAGTTGCCCAAAACCTTGTAAATTACACATTAGACCTCGTCGCTAACCTACATAGGATATATCAATTAATGTATGGAACTCAAAATCAAATATATAGAATCCATTGTTATCCAAAAAATTTTCACCGTCATATCACTTTTAGTTTCTAAGCACAGTTAATCAGGAGAATTATGATACATATGGAGCATGTGGTTGGGAGATTATTAGTCTAACTTAGAAATAAATAATAGGATCCATTGAATATTTATCCCTATTTTACTTTAATAATAAAGTGAAATTATTTTTAAAATATAAGTTATAATTCAAATTTTATTGATTAGATTAATGTTAAAAAAAATAAAATAATCTTAATTAATGTAGCTTGGATTTACAGTGGCAAGGCATCCATTTTTTTTTTTTAAAGAATAAAAGAAAAAAGAAAAAAGAAAAAACATTATTACACATTAACTTTTTTATTATTAAAACATAAATTAGTTTTTCACTTTTTGAGTTGATTTAAACATTATATAATCTAAGAATATATTTAGCATGTAGTAATGGAATCAGTGATGAAGCTGTAATTTTAGTATAATAATATGTTATGTATATTAATTTATAATAATATGTTATGTATATTAATTTTAGTATATCTAATCAATTTTTATATATTTAATTTTATATGCTAAAAAGTGAAATAAAATATCAAATATAACTTTGTTTAAATATAAATATAATTAATTTTTATATGTTAAATAAATTAGTTTACAAATTTATCATTTATTTTAAATTTTTATTTTTGATAAAAATTATATTGTTTAATATACAAATTAAATTATCTTTCGATAATTATTTAGGTAAATCCACTCATCATTATATATATTTCTATTAATATATTCATATGTTAAAAGTAATACATTTTGATATGAGAATGAAAATATAAAAACATACATCAAGACGCACTAAAATAAAAAATATATATATATAATAAAAATTTTAGTTTTAAAAAAGTACAAGGGTTATAGCTAAGCAAAAAAGTAATAAAAATCATGATTTAAAAATAATTATTAAGTGTAATTATTTCCTAATGAATTTTTAGTTTAAAACTTTATATTGTCATTATAAAAAAATTATTTTAAATTATAGACCATTTATTTGAATCATTTTATTGAACTAAATATTTCCATTGTATCTTGTAAAGAAATGTTGCATTAAAATTATAATTAAAAATTAGTTCACATAACATATTTATGAAAAGCTTCATTCCATCAATGAATGAAATTAATAATGTAACTAAATATATTTTTAGTATAAATTAATATATTACATTACTTTTCATTATTACGTGTAAAATATATTTTAAGTAAGTAAATTTTCTAAAATTATTATATACAACAAATCAAAGTATCAATTCATCAAACATGAATAAGAAATTTTGTCAGGTTTACACTTGAAATAAATTTAAATGGAAAAAAATTGGTTGAATGTATAATTTAACCATCTGAATTTTATCAAAAAGTTTTATTACACCCTAAACTTTTAAAAGAAATGATCAATTTAACTTCTTAATTACTAATTTAGTGTTTATTAAACACGAAATACCTCTTTTAACAAGTTTCTGCAAAACAAAGAGCTTTTTTACGCGTTATCGGCGTGACCATCAGGATCTTTTGGGTTTAATGAGCATAAAATGGAATAATTTAGAAGTTAAATTGGTCATTTCAAAAATTTAAAGTACCAGGAGAATTTTTTTTTATTATTAGTAAAGGTGAATAGCCCACAAAAATTTGTCATGATATGTAACCATAAGAATGTGGTTTAGCAGTGATTTAATGAGTATTGATTAGCTTACAGTTGTCCATCAAATCAGCTTTTTATAAAATAGAATTAATCCTTCATTTCATTAATTTATATTTCACATTTTTTTTCTTGGTTTTCCAATATAATTAGAGTTTTACTCTAGTTATATATATATATATAAATATATAAATTTTAAAAAATTATAATAAATAAAAAAATGATATATTACTTTAATAAAAATTACTAATATTCATCAAACACTATACTAAATTAATACAAAAGTGTTATAATGAATATAATATAATTATATTTATTTATTTTGAAACTTAGTTTTTTATATGTAGGGAATGAGTGATTTGATTAATTTTATAATTGTGGGAAGCAATCTTTATATATTATAAAAGAAAAGAATATAATATCATCAACAATGTATGATAAAAATCTGGTAGTTATAGTTAATTAGTTTTAGAAATAATAATAAAAGAGGTTAGCAATTCATATTTGGATAAAAGTTTACACTTTAATTATATTCACGTTTTAATCTTGATAGCATATAAAAATATACCATTTAGATAAATATTTGAATTTGATTTCTTTTTATAAATTTTTAAGAATTTTTAGTTATTAAAAAAAAAAAAAAAAAAGCTGGCAATAAGACAAATCGACCCGCTAGATTTCGGTGGACCGTCCAAAAAGAAAGTACAACTGTAGAAGGCAGTGGGATGACAACGCCAATACAGACGTTCTTCATAACGACCAACCCGCTAACCAGAAACTAACCCAATAATTACCAATTGCCAGCCTATTAAAATGAGATTATTCTTTGAAAATATTGTAAAAAAATATACATATAACATAAGAAAATGATTAGATTGAGGATTGATTATCTTTTCCAATGTAAAAAAAAAAAAAAAATGAGAAAAATGATAAACAAATTTTTTATGAAAATTTATATTAAATTTATTAATTTTATATACGCAAATTTAACCTCTTAATTTTAAAGATAAATATAATTTTTTATAAAAAAAATTAGAGTTAAAAATTATTTTTCAAAAAATTTAAATAATTTGTGATGTATATTAAAATTTTTCAATGAATTCACCACTATTAATATTTTTTTAAATATGATTTGTTTGTTGGTAGAAATATAAAAATACATGAATATTATTGTTAAAGTTTTAAATATTAACCGGCAATGATTGAAGTTGATAATAATTAATTATATAAATTTTATAAGATAATGAAATATTAATAAATTAAATAAAAAATAACGTACAATTAATGTTTATAATTAATATGGAAAATGAACCACGAACTTATATACACATGAACGTGTCAATCAATTAATTAAATACAGCGACCCATGACATTTAATTAGCTTTTGTTGTTCAACGACTTACGATTTAGATTTTAGATTGAATTATAATAAATATTTGGTCAGTGATGGTCCCATCAAAAATAAAATCAAGAGGCCGTGGTGATGGAGGTCTAAATTTCGGATTCATTCATTTTTTTTATAATCATAGAAATTTTCATATTTAAAACTCATGAAAAAAATTATGCCGTTCAAGTTCTACGTATCCTCAATTCATAAATATGAGTCTAATTCAAATGGTTAGCTCTAAAACTAAAAAAATCTTAAGTTTGGATATATGTTTTTAGATTTTTTTAATTAATTTATTCATCAAGTGTTTTTATTTTTATAGTTACAAAAGATAAATAAATATATTAATGCAAGTTCAACTAATA
>CANXYC010916891.1:0-23832 GCA_948193065.1 Aleurites moluccanus | reverse complement strand
TATATATATATATATATATATATATATATATATATATATATATATATATATATATATATATATATATATATATATTGAACTTAAGAAGGATGGGAGGGAGAAGAAAGCTGGGTAGCTGGGTTATCGCAATAGAAAGAAACTGTGTGAAAACTCAACCAAGCTATTTGTTAAAACCTAGATGAATTTATGCTAAAGGGTAAACGATGGGATCAGACATTAGAACCATTCCCAATGCTTTTACAAGGCATATACAAAAGCATTCCTAAAATTTGCTACGAGGCCTGGGAAAGGATAGGAGCTGCTTCAACCTGAGTTGCATCGGCAATTGATTCCTTGCGTTCAACCTCTGATGCAGAAATCAAAGATGCTGATTGAATCTTCCCAGAATGCTCCAGCCGCATCAGAATAACCCCCCTGAAATATTAGACGATGAGGCTCACATATTCAAATTCACACCCACAAGCCAACAAAGCCATCACGTTTCATGCAAATTATTCAAGGTAATGTTATCTTCTCCGCTACAATTTTCACAAACTAGGCAAAGTTTGACCCTAAAAAGGATTGGTATAGCCATCTCAAACTAGTTGGCATTGAAAATCAATTGAAAGCAGTTTTCTATTCACAAAATCCTAAGATCAACATTTTCACACAACTTCAATGTCATCAGCAATCAATGGCGAAATCTCAGTAATTTAATGCCGAAAGCAATATTGGTAATCTTCACAATCCATAAAATCATTAGACAGTCCAAAATTTGAGGCACTTAAAGAGCACAGTTGCCTATATCCAAGAATTTAATAGGTCTGTTTATGCTTTTTCACAAGAACAAAAGTTGATGGCACATAATAAATGTTGGACAAATAAAATAAAACAATTCATGAAGCTCAACATGTGCTTTTCTGTGAAGCTATTGATTCTGCTAGCTACAAGGGACAAGCATTGGCATGGAGTATGTCAACATCTATTATAACCTGACATACTGACATGTAGCATAAACCCTAGAACATATTTTGCGTAGTGCCGAGTGCGTGCTCGTGCATTCCTGGAACAATTTGACAGAAATAGACAAACTGTTCCTACAAAATAAATAAAGCAAGCAAATAATATACTACAAATAACATGTTGACTTGTATATATTCATGGCATGATTTTAGGAGAGATACCTGTGATTTTGTATTATTTCCTCTTCAATTTCTTTTCTAGTTTAGGGCATATTGTGTATAAACATAACCCATGTACAGAAGTTTAATAATCAATGAAATATATATAGAGCAATTCTCTCTATTCTCAACATGGTATCAGAACCACCATCTCAAGGGGCCTGATTTTCCGATTACCTTCTCCAGCAAGCTCTATATTTTATTGATTTCCGATTACGCCGGATTTCGCTCAGACATGCTCGCCTGAGGGTTGCGACTTCGGCCAGGTGCTTGGTGTTATTGATTTCCACCTTCTGATTTCTACGTTAGTCTTTCTCCGTTTTTGTTTCTACCAGAGCTCTGATTTCTGGCTTTATTTCCAATTTTGTCTTCTACTGAAGTTTTAAGCTTTTAATCAGAGGTTAATTTTCTGATTTTGTTGGTTTGGTCTATTGGGTATTATTCTTAGTCTAAATTGCTGCGTTGGTTTGTCTGGTCTGCCGGGTAAATTACTTGTCCAATTTTTACTGCTCTAAGCAGTTTTATAAGTGATTAAAATGGTTGATGACAAAACCATGAAACTTAGTGAGAATCCATCCCTACAAATCTGTCCCGTAAAGAATTACTTAGCATGATCTAAATCATGTTTACTATTTATTCAAGTTAGGGGATTACAAGGGTATCTTACTAGAAAAAAGACAACCAAAATCAGATCACTCATCTTGTCAACAATGGGACTCAGAAAATTCTTTAGTGATGTCATGGCTTATCAATTCCATACAGCCACAAATTGCAAAAGGTTATCTCTTCCTTGATTCATCTTCTAAAATTTGGAATGCTGCATCCCAAACATATTCCCAAGTGGATAATAATGCCCAAATTTATGAAATACATAATAAGATGCGTGCAACCAAACAAGGAAAGATGACTATTGCGCAATATTTTGCAGAATTGAGTAGTTTGTAACATGAACTTGACTATTATCAAGATTTTCAAGCAAAATGTCTTGACGATAAGTAAAGTATCAAAGGCAAATAGAAAAGGATTGTATCTATGATTTCCTTGCAAGTTTGAACATAGAATTTAATCATATTCGGATTCAAGTTCTTGGAAAAAATCCTCTCCCATCTCTTAGACAAGCCTATTCCTATGTGCAACAAGAGGGAAGTTGTCATAGCGCCATGGTGCATACAGTGTCTGTAGAGAAAGCAAGGTTACTAGTGAATACGTCAACCCAAAACTTTGAGTTCATCATATAAAAACCATTTGCTCTATGATTATTGTGGTAAACCCAGACATACTAGAGAAAATTGTTGGAAACTTCATGGACGTCCTACCTGAGGTCGTGGAGAGAGACAACAAAATTCTACCAGCCACCAGGCACAGGCGCATCAAGTTGAAGTTACAGATTTGTCCTCTAGAACTTTACCAGCTTAGTCTCTCCAATGATGAAGTACAAACTCTCAAGCGTCTTTTATCAAACTTGATTCTAGTTCCTCAGTTGCTTCTTCTAATTTTGTGAAATCATATACTGTTTTTCTTGCTACACTCAATAATTCTTGGGTTATAGATTCTGGACCAAAAAGATATGTGACAGGCTCATCAAGAAAAATTTTAACCTATTCTCCTTGCTCTAGCAAAGACACTATTTGTATAGTTGATGGATCTTTAGCACCTATTTCCGGCACCGACTCTCTTAAATGTACTTCCACAATTAAATTAGCATTTGTTCTTCATATCCCTTCTTTTCCTATTAATCTTCTCTCTGCAAGTGCAATTACATATGCTCTTAATTGTAAAGTTGAGTTTTATCCTACTAATTGCATTTTACAGGATCTAAGCATAGGGAAGACGATTAGATTTGGTAGACCACATGATGGCTTATGTCTACAATTGGATTTGGTAGACGATGTGATGACTTATATCTTTTTGAAGATACTTTGATTGCTAGTTTATCCAGAGCTTTGTTGGTGGATTCTAGAACTGCTCATCAGGAAATAATACGATGGCATATGAGATTAGGTCATCCCTTTTTTTTTTGTAATTCAAAAACTTTATTCTAATTTATTTAAGAATTGTCAGTTATATATTTTAGGTTGTAATGCTTGTGAATTTGCCAAGCACACTAGACATTCTTATTTTTCTGGTAATAATAAGAATTTGACTCCCTTTATGACTATTCACTCTGATATTTGGGGTCATATTTCTATTGTTTCATTGTTAGGCTATAGGTGGTTTGTTAAATTTATTGATTATCACACTAGACTGACCTGGGTATATCTAATGAAAGCTAAAAATGAGGTTTTTCTTGCTTTAAATCATTTCATGTTATGATTAGTACCCAATTTGATGCTAAGGTAAAACTTTTACGATCTGATAATGGTACTGAATACATGGATGGTGTGTTTCGTTCATACCTAGATTCTAAATGTATTATATATCAAACTAGTTGTATTAACACTAACGCTCAAAATGAAGTATCTGAAAGAAAAAATATGCATTTATTAGAAGTAGTTCAGTCCCTTATATTTGCTATGAATGTCCCTAAGGTTTACTGGGGTGATGCAATTCTTATTACTACATATCTAATTAATAGAATGCCCCTTAAGAGTCTCAACTTGTAAAACCCTTTAGAAGTCCTCAAAGGTAGTAATTCCACAAGCTAGTTTCCAAGTTGGGCATGTGCAATATCAATGCACCAACTTAAGGGGGAGTGTTGACTTGTGAATATTCTTAGCATGATTTTAGGAGAGAGATTTGTGATTTCGTATTATTTCCTCTTCAATTTCTTTCCTAGTTTAGGGCATATTGTGTATAAACATAACCCATGTACAGAATTTAATAATCAATGAAATATAGAGCAATTCTCTCTCCTCAACAATACATGTGCTATGTACCTTGCAAAGCGGGACTGTATCGAAATATCCCGAACTTTAATTCTATTTACAGTACCACTTTGGCTTACAAGAACCACTTCCTCGTCACTTTCACCATCTTGTAAAAGACAGACAAAGGGGCAAAGAATTAGCGTCAAAATCATGAGAACTGACTAAAAAACATGCATATAACACAAGCATTTTTTCCACTATGTAACAATACCTGATAATGAGAACCCAACCACAAAGACTGCAGCCAATCGATCCTCTGCAGCAAACTGAAAAAGAAAATGTATAAAATTTCAGACTGCAAAATAAATTAGCTGGGTAAAATAAACAACTCGATTTTATTTTAGATTTAAGTTTTCATTACAGAGAGAGAGAGAGAGAGAGTTATACGATTAGTCATGAGAGAGAGAGAGAGAGAGAGAGAGAGAGTTATGCAATTAGTCATGATACCTTATAACCAATTAAACCAACTCTGTTTAAACGTGACAGTCGAAAGCTACTTAGAGGAACCCGCTTTCCATAACCACCCTCTGACACAAATAACAACCATGGAGCGCTACCCTTACTGCTGTTACCACACAATAAGAAGATTTTTAAAATGGAGCGAAAAAGAGTATTAAATTCACTGTGAATATTGCATTCATAACATCAAAAGCAAAAAGATGATCAACAGCAAGAGGTCCATACTGAAATAAAAACATGATATAATCCATCAATACTAAATTTATTCCTTATAGCTTTATAGCATACAGCTCTGATAGCTCACAATAAAATGTAGAAGGCATGTAATATGAAACCCAACAACTTCGAAAGAAATGAAGCCAACACAAACTCAATCTGTTCTAAAACTTCAATAGCACAAGATTATCAAAATCTAGGTAAATATTGCAATCATGCATCTGTAGCAAAAGATTCCAAATCCTAGTGCTGCAACACAAGTTACGGGAAATAATTCGAATGTGATACACTAAAGTCTAATGATCCTCACTAAATTATGACTTAACTAGTCAGTCCCTATTAAAGGACAACTATATATACATATTTCTCTGATAAAGAAAAAGGAAACTCAGAATACATGGAGTTGTCACACAGTTTTGGTTGACCATTATACTCATAATACATGGCGTTGTCAGAGAGTTTTGGTATTAGGTTTAAGTTCTATACGTTGTAAATATTTATATTATTGTGTGTGATAGAGTCCAAACATTTGTAATTTAATATTAATTGACAATTAGAATTTCAATTCTAATATGAGTTATAGATTTTATTTCCAACATACACACAATAATAATTATAAGTTTATAAATATAAATATGATCCATATATGAAGTATATAAATATTTATATGATAATTATATATTTTTTATCAGAAAATATTCTATTAAGAAAAATAATAGAGATTAAAACGTCAAAGACAAGATATCCTCCCACCCTAAATAACACAGCATGAACAAATTAATACAAGTCAAAATGTAATGCCCTCCAATCATAAAGAGTTAACACTAAAAAACACTACTCTAAAAGTCCCAAAGCAAAAACTCATGAAAACAACAAAACCACCTTACCATACAGCAAATTAAAAGACAAAACTTGACCTTATATGCGTGGACGCACCTCTCCATCGAAATACTTCATAATACCACAACTTATGTTTATTTATAATATAATTGTATGCTTTAACTAATATATTTATTAATTGAGTCTTCTAATAATGAGAATATTAATGAACAGAGATACAAATAAATTTAACATTATTATAAATTTTGAATTGTTAATTTTATCACTATACAGTAACTAATTTATTTTTAACATTCATTTAGTTTCATGTACAATTGTTCATGTAAAATTAATATATAACATAAATAATCATTAAATTACTAATCATATTGCCATTGCAAAAAATTTTATATTAATATTTGTAATTTGTAATATGCCCACATGTTAATTATTACTATGTATCACGTCAAGCATGTGATAAAAGGCCTTGACGATAAAAAGAGAGCTAATAACATCTAAGTCGGCAGAATCCGACCTAAGAAGTTTGGCTCCAAATCCAGATACACCACCAAAATTCACTAAGATTGATGTCAGTCATGCCAAAATTCAAAACCTAACCTAACTCAAATATAGCTCAGTGATAGAGATTGCAGCACTATTGAAATTAGGCCGCTAGGAATCTAATACAATTTTAATGAGATATTGCATAGAAAATATTCAGGATGTCTAAGAAATTACTTGTTCCTAGGATCTTCAGAGACCCTCTCCAAGTCTTTTCGCATTGAAGCTGGTATTATGTCCATGCTTGCCATCTTATCTTCTCCTTTTAGTCTCATAGCCACTCCACCTCTGGTATTCCGGCCTAGTGCTCTTATCTGAGTTCCAAAACGAGTTCAAATTGAAGAGGACAATATGACAAATTAAAAGGATAGAACATGTACTAAAAAGGAATTTCTGACCGTGTCAACATTCATGGTTTAAGACACATCATGTAATTTGAAATAATAGAAAAAGGAGAAACATATTGCAGAGAAGTCACTCTTCCGAAAATGCGAAGATTGTTAACAAAGTTATGGGAAAAACAATTAAATAAAGCCTCCAAACAATTTAGTGTTTGCTACACAATCACAGTTGATAATACAAGCACAATTATTTAAACCAATGGAATTTAACAATTCATAAAAGTGAACTTCAGTGATGAATAATACTTGAACATTTTTCTTAAGAAAAAAATTATTTAAACCCCAAGGTTTGCCTAATATAAACTTCCATACATCCAGAAATAGACACTCTTGTCATTATACTACCACAAGTGAAAAATGTAAAATTTTTAGAAACCCAGTGTTTTATGATATAACAAGTTTAGGGACAAAAGAACAATCAGATTTAAAAATTTTAGGACTAAAGTGTACATTTTAAATGTTAAAGACTAAACTATAATCATAGTAACCAGGGTTTTAATTAACGAAATTAGAAACATTGTTGCAGAATCGGACTGAATCAGCCGCTTGCTCCTATGAATTTTTTTGAGCTAAAAAAACTAAAACTCAAAATTTAAAATAAATATACAAAATATTAATTCATATAAAAACTTAAAAATGCTTTTATTGAACAATAAAACAAGGTTTCCTAAAGAAAATAACTTTAAAATCATATTTTTTGTAAATTACCAAAGGCAGCAACCTCTAATTTTATAAATAGGTTGAAAGTGTTACTAAATCAAATAAATGCTTAAGAGAAAGCCAAAAAGACACTAGGACTCAAAGAAATTAGGGTATAAAAGAGAAGTACCACCGCTCCATCTTATTCTTCCTTCCAATGTTCAAATTAAAACACACACACACACACACACACACATACACACAAGAAACACAAACCCCCCACATACACACAAGAAACACAAACCCCCCTTTCCCCCTCTCTCCCTTTCCCCCTTCTTTCTCCCCCATCAGTCATTTCAGTGTTACAGAAACAGTATGTAATGGCCATACCAGTCTTAACACCTGATATTTACTGATATTTGCTATCAGTAAATATCATATCGCCAGACAAAATTCCATTGTGAATCAGGCTATACAATATGTATCACCAACATATAAAACTCTGATTGTAACTGAAGGACCCAGTGTCCCACTAGTAAAAATAGCATGGATCAATGTGCCTAGTTTTGAAACAATACAAATGAATGTAGTATTAGGTTAAACCTCATGAGGTTTTACCTTTTCCAAGTCACACGCTATTGTTTTTTTTACATGACAAAAAGAAATTCATACACTATCTTTAGGCAGTAGCCTTAGTCTAGAGCACACAAGGACAGACAGAGATAAGGAAATATAAGATAATAAAGAGGTATTGTCTTCAAGTCCAGCTGATAACACTCAACACTGAAATTCCCTGAATCAAAATGCCATGAACCACATATCCACAACAAATTGACTGATATGACCTAACTTTTTTGAAAAGAAAAATACAGGCATTCCTTTCCATCCAAATGCTTCACATCATAGATAATTTCTAAGTCCCTTAAACTTCCTTCCTAACAACAAACCCTTCCCAATTTTAAACCAACATCAACCTCCAGAGCCTTTGGAGATACGCAACTCTCCTCCAAAATATTGAAAAAAAAAAAATAAAGAGCATAGCCAACTGTAGTTCCATTGTAAAGCAACTGACAATGAGATTTACCATAACATATAACAGATCATTCATAGGATAAAGCCATAAGCCCTTTTCTTCTGAAACAAAGAATTGCAGCCCAAACAGATCACCTTACCTTAAGCAACACCTTGGCTTTCTAGATAATTTTATAAATTATTCCAGAATTAATCTACATGTTTCAATTGATCAAAAGCAACAGAAAAATTGTCAAAGGAGCATACAGTCAGGGAAAATTCCATAACACATTCTGATATTCATTCCAATTTGAGGCGTTCTATTCTCCACATGCCTTTTGCAATTCTAACTAGTCTTCTCTTCCACTTTCACTCTTCACTCAATGCTCTTGGAAACAAATGAAAGGGAAAAAAATATTGGATAGAAAAAGGACTTGAGAGTTCTTTATTGGTCCATGTCAAAGCTACTATAAATGGCCCTTAGTTAATCTCCATGTGATTTGAAAAGCATTAATAAAGAAGAGAGACAAAAATATAAGGTAACATACATTCTCACAGGAACTTAGGATGACCATTCCATTTTGTGATGCCATAGCCACAAGATCATCATTTGTGCAACAGCGAACCCATTTTAGTTCATCTCCAGGAACCTGGAAAATCAAGATTTTGAAGCCTAAGAACATTTTTAATACTTGTGAGGTTGATATATTGAAATCCCAATGCCTAGATACGATATAAGACAAACCAGTTGAATTGCTATGATTCCTGTTGAACGTATGGCTGAGAAAACATTCAGAGGCACTTTCTTGATGTAACCATTGACAGTGAGCATAAGTAGAAACTGATCTCCAGCAAACTCACTCACAGGAATTATGGAAGTTATTCTTCCAGCATCAGGAACAGATAAGATCTGTCTCCAGAATGGAGATATTGGCAACATCAAGAAATGAGAAAATGAATTAACAAAAATACATTGTTAAATAAAAGAACAATGAATACCTGGATCAATGGTGTGCCAGCAGCAGTCCTGGTGCATTCAGGAATTTTATAAGCACGAGCTGAGTACACAATTCCCCGATCACTGTAGAATAAGTTAGCAAGTTATACTCAAACCAGAATATGACAAGAATTCATAATGAAACAAGGAATTGAATGTGAACGCGTATCAAGTAATGTAAGGCAAATGTGATAACCTTAAAATAAAATCACAAAAAAATATTGTAGACATTAACAAATATAAAGAAATATCCTCAGAAATTGGGTTGCTATCAACAGACAAAGTAAAAGATATCAACAAAAGTCCTATGCTAAAAGGCAAGAATGGTAAAAAATTTTAGTCAAATACAAATATTAACATCAGCTACATGGTGCTAATTTTAATATTTCAACTATGGATTGCCCCTAAGCCATAAAAAAAGGAAACTCATCTAGATGGTTTCAAGTAACAGTGAGACATTGCATAGGATAATGAGTTGAAAGGCTAGAGATGATACCCTCATGGAGGCAATTGAGCAGTAAACAACAATGATGTTCACAATTTAACACGCATAATAGCAGTTAAACAAAGATGTGCATGGTGAGAATTAATAAAGAAGTTAATGCCAGACACTCAGGGAAGTATTAAAATAATACTCCCTCTGTCCACAAATTATAGTTCACTTTTGTTTTGGCACAAAGATTAAGAATTTTTACTTATTTTACTATTTTACCCTTAATATGGCCGCTAATAGTATTATTTATTCTAAAATAATGGGATTGATTATAAGTACACTAAAAGGCATATTTGGAAACACAATAATAAATTTAACTTAAAAAGGAAAGTGGACTATTATTTTTGGACATCCTAAAAAAGAAATGTGAACAGTAATTTGTGCACGGGAATTAAAAAAAAATGTACAAGTGCCTTCAGAAGCTTGGCAGAGAATGAACTATTGCGTGTGCAAAACTTATATTTCAACAGCAGAACTGTTTAGAGTGTAGAGCAAATACATACTGAAAGGGTTACTATAAGGTCAATGATCAAAGTCTCAAGCTGCCAAAGGCAAGCATACAAAATTTTAGTTTCTGACTTTACATAAAAGATGAATGGTAAGGACAGATGTAAACAACCAGCAGGTAACCTGGAGGATTCTAACAGTGACATCCTAAGATGGACAATCACAAGTAAAAGATAATCACCAGTTATTGCTATCTAGTTGAAATGAAGTCATAAAAAAATACAGTTTTCTCAAGAGCAAAGTTGTCAGCAAATGCAGAAAAACAAAAAGTAAACAATAAGGTGATGTCTAATAACACGACTCATCACTTAAAATAATTTTTAACATTTAATTGCTTTACGTTGTTTAATAATGCTCATCTTAAAAGTCTCAATAAAATTAAAAATCACTTAAAATGATTTTAACTTAAAAATTTCACTCAACACCATACGTGATTAAATTTTTAAATATTTTTACAATTTAAAATTATATTACTTACATTATTCAGCATTTAAAATTCAGCATTTAATTTTCAATTTTACCAAACATCAACTAAATCTATAAAAAAAAAAAGCAATTACATGTTAGATGAAAAGACTAAACACAATTTTTTTAAACAAAATGAACACATGATTAACTTTAATAGGAATTGGTTTTAATACAGCAGGAAAAACTTGTTGGCCAACTAAATTAACAAAAAAAGATAACAAAATTAAGTGTCTATTTGGATTAGTAGCTGGGAATTAGCATTTGACGTTTAAACTCCCAACTACTAGTATGAGGTGTTTGGTAAATTTAGTGTTTGGAATAGCATTTTAAAATCCAGCGACTAGAGCAAAATTGTTGGAAAAAGTATTCCACATTGAATAATGACACAATATATAAAGGACTTCTAAGTATGTGAATATGGGATTTAGGACAAGCCAATTGGTTTTTTGCACGTGGGTTTCAACACTTGCTCACTTGTAAGCGCACGTATGTACAACCCATGGACTTTAATATAGTATCAGAGATTCATGCCCAAATAGGCTGGATCCTGGATCCATGTTGAAGCTCTCGTTATTGGACTGGTGATGATGTCAGCCCGGACCGAAATTGAAAAAAAAATACCAGCCGAACAATTTGTAAGTAAGTGTCAATCGGCCAATTGATATTGAGCCACAGACCAAGTCTAGTTACACTTGAAGGGAGGTGTTAGGAAAAACATCTCACATCTAATAATAACAGAATATATAAATGACTTGCAAGTGTGGACGTTAGACTTAGCATGAGCTAATTAGTTTTATGCAAATAGACTTTCAATACTTGTTCACTTATAAACTCACTTATGTACAGGCCAATAGAAGCTAATTTTTAAGATTAGTTCTCTCAAATCTATATTAAAAACTCAATATGGTATCAGAACTTAATCGATTCTTGCACCATCTCCTATTATATCATAAATCAAATTCGGTTCAATTCTCTTTCTTGGTCCAGTATGTGTTTATCCTCAAGTTTCAAATTTGTTATTCGTCCGAAAAGGGTTTCCCTCGGACTTTCAATTTTTTCGTTAGGAATAAGGTGTTCCTCAGACTTTAAATTCTCTATTGACCCAGCGCATATTATAAATTTGCAAATATCAACTGGACTTATCAAAAATTATCTCCACCCAATTACCATTTGAGAAGAGTTGTTAATAATATTATATGAGAAAAAAGTTACACATTGATTAAATACAAATATATTAAGTGATTAATATAAAAATAGACTCTCCAAGTTGATTTTTCCAAATCCATATTGAAAACTCAATTAAAAATTTTAATTGAAACACTGAAAGTTAAAACTTCTAGTTGTTAGCATTTAATCCTCTAACCACTGGCTGCCAAATGCTAGCATCTGACTGCCAATGCTAAACTAAACAAGCCTTAAGTTATAAGAAATGAAACAAAAGTTGTGCAATATCATGGTGGTTGTCAATATTATGTCATTAAGTTATTTTTTTTCCCTTTTTCAAAGTCATCGTACGACACATTTCCCTATTAGAATCTCTAGATTAAGTGTACCTTATGATACATAATTAGTATTGTTATGTTACACAAAATTCAATTGTTCATATGCATTTTTCATACTTCTGGATTCTATTAAATATGTAATGAGCTGTGCGCCAAAAAAATTTGTATGAATATAGAAACATGGTAAAATATTTTAGTATTTAAAAACAGGAACCTATAAATGATTATATAACTAGAAATCTCAAATTTCTATCAGCACAAGATTTTCTAATATTGTATACAATTTAGTAGTTCAGAAGTCTGTTTGAATAGATTGTACAGATTATTTCAATATGAAAAACTTTATGGACTTCAGATAAAATATGTATACAGTTGTTTGTATGTATACGCAGTGACCAAATATTTGAATTGCTTAAGGCTTAGAGAAATATAAATTTAACATTAGGTTATTAAAAAGTATTTACCATAATGAGAGGAACACGACAGAGGTCTAATCACATTTACAAGTATGGATAAGTAATTCATTATCTTCTCCAACTCTTGAGGATGGCAATGGCAACAATAATGATAAAAATAGAGCAAAGGTTCTCAAGGTTGTCAAATTCACCTTTTCAACTAGAATCAACGGAGTGTCCAAAAATCAAATAGTAATATTGTAAGATTTTACAAATTACAGAAAATAGTTCTAATATGTGTGTGTAAAATAAGTTGTCATTGTACAATAATAAACATAAATATTATAATGAAGTTTTGTAGTGCATAATTAAATGTAAATTTCAAACAAAACCTATTATCAAGGAACGGATATATTAGAAAAATTCTATATTAGTATGAATGTAAACATTAAGTGTTCAATTCAATTATAAATTTAAAATACACATATTAGCCATGCAAGAATATATTAGAGAAATATTGAGATTAAATAAGCTGCTCATTAAAATACGCAATCCAAAATTGAAACAAATGACTTTGATCCAGTTTACTAGGTTATTTCAATAGTTCAATAATCCCACCATTTAATTTTGTCAAATCTCCAAAAATGCAATGAGTCAAATGGTATGGGTGTTTTGAAAATTAAAATCCCACCAAGTGTCATTTTGTTAAGAGCACCTAGTTCACTTGATCTTTTAGCTTTTCAATTAAAAATAAAATTGTTCATTATTGTGTCCCACAATCCACTTTTTGTTTTCCTTATAACTATTGCTTAACATGCAGCCTTCTCATTAAATAGCTTTTTGCTTTTCCTTATAACTATTGCTTAACATGCAGCCTTCTCATTAAATAGCTTTTTGCATTATTTTTTTTTTTAATAACAAGTCCATTAATTTATTTTTTTTTATTGTGCATCACGGAAAACGACCTGATTTTGCCACTTTTAGCAATTCTACCTATTCAGCAAGCATGTTCATCACAATTTCATTAATTTCTGAGTTTAAGCACAAATATTTTGTCGGTCAAGGTTATAAACTTGCACAATTTTACAAGTTGGTTTGCAGTTTTGATAACATTGGAGGTACTTGATATACAGCTCATGAACATGTTTAGGACAAACATAAATAGAAAGGAAAAAGCATGGTCCACATACCTAAAATATAGCACGTGGTCATGCGCATGACAAACGATAAAGTCAGACATTGCATCATTCACTCTGAGTTTTCCAACAGATTTACCAATTGTTCCACGATTTTGAAGATTAAAGGTATCAGGCTTCATTCGCTTCACATAACCCTTTTCACTAAGGGCCTGAAAATTAAGTGAGAATGTTCTAAAAAGATTGTTTCCAAGAATCCAACAAAAACAATATATGTAAATAACTCATAGGAAAATAGGATAGTTTCAATATGATTTACAAAGACAACAAAATAAGGGACAATATTCATTAGGTCACATACCAGAAGCATTTCTTCATTTGGAACAACATCTATGTCTTCAAGTTGACCACTATCAGAGTCCTCCAACAATGATCGTCTTGGACTGGAAAACTTATTCTTGAGCTCTATAGATTCTTGTTCAATTAACTGAAATATAAGATAAGGGGATTCAGTGCCAACTATAAGAAATGAGTTCAAAAGTCATTTTTTGAATCACTGCTCTTGTCTCATAACAATAGCACAATATCCATAACCTTGAGATGAGGATTGAGATCATGTAAAATTAAAGGAACATCTGTAAACATCATTGCTCTTTACACCTGAACAATTATAGTAGGGAAGGGTGAAGGTTCTAAAGTGATAATATCTAGAAATTGCATCCCATTATCCTACTTAGACTGGCATATAGGCATTGCTTGTGGTACGTATCTCGGTGTCAGACTTATGTCATCTACATTCTAGGGTAAAAGGACTGATATGAAAAGGATTCAAATATTTGCTACATGCATAAGTATAATATTTGTCCACAAAATTTTGGAATTATATAAACAAACATTGTTGATGACTGACACATTTGCAGTCACATTAGCGATAATTTGCTTAGATTTATTATTTATCTTTTAGAAGATAAATCTAGAAGTGTTTGTGTGGCTTAGCTTGCTCTAAGCAGAAAGTCAGGACAGCAAATATGAGATAGATTTTAATTTAGTTCGCTTTAAATAATCATGTACGGGGTAAGCATGGTTGTAGTGGGAGTAGGCTACTGCTTAGAGATTTAAGCAAACTTTTGCGGCAATATGGATAGCAATTGTAGCTAAAGATGGTACAAAGAGAGCAAAAAAAAAAAAAAGCAGAGAGAGAGATCGTTTGGAGATTCTGGTAAGTGAAGGAGTTTTTTTTATATTGAATGCTTTTTGAAAAAAATGAAGAAGAAGAATAAAAATAAGTGGGGTTTTAATAAAATTTAGTTCTCTCATGATTTTAGTTTTTTTTTTTTTAATTTTGTCCTTTTATGCTATACGACTTGCTATGTTATATAGTAGTGAGTGTTAAGCATTGAAAAAGCATTGTTTCCAAGATATGTAATGCCGAAAAGAGAATGCTAAGGTGGATATATAAATATACTAGAATAGATAGAATACGTAATGAAAACATGAAAGAAAATGAGAATAGTACCGATTGAGGATAAATTGAGAGAAGGGAGAATGAGATGATTTGGGCATGTGAGACGTAAACTTAAGGAGACATCGGTTAGAAAGATTGAACACATTATAATAGAGAAAGGGAAGAAAGAAAAAGGCAGACATAAACTAACTTAGAGGAAAGTGGTAACTAGAGACATTACATCTATATGAAAACATAGTCCAAAATTGTTTAGAGAAGCAACAAATAATCCATATAATCAACCTCAATTAGTTTTGAGATAAAGGCAGAGTTAAATTGAATTGTCTTTTTATCTTCCTTTCTCACTCCAATGAACAAGTAGTCCAAGGTGGTGTTTGATAAAATTAAAAATTAAGTGCTAAAAATTTAGGACCTGAAATTTGTAAATTGCAAAATTGTTAAAAGCCCAATGGCTTAGTCATTTATTGAAAATTGTAAATTAAAATTTTTTACACGCTTAACTGAGACTTTCAAATTGACACATTTCAAACTTCTTAAAACTAAAAAGTGCTAAAAAATTTAAGTGTTGAATGATATTATCAAACATCACCCAAATAATTGAGGCAGTAAGTAAATAATTAATCATTTTCTTAGCAGTTACTAAAACAATGTGTTTGCTGAGTTTGCAATTGTACAAAACAGATCTAAGCTAAAGCCAATGTCACCAAGAATTTGGTTTACTATGGCACACAATTCAGCAACAGGATCACTATGTGATACATTTTAAGGAATGCAGTATTAAGGGTAAGCTTAGTTAGATTTAAGCTTGTGATATATATATATATATATATATATATATATGGGGATTTTAAGAGAAAACAAGAGGCATTTCAATGAGTTTTTTGTTTCCAATAAAGACAAGGAAAGTAGGAAATAATAATTTTTTTATTGGAAATATTCAATGGTTCAATATTAAATAAATAAGGTGTGCAGGTCATTATTTGGGTAGAAAGCTTTAAATTATTTACCATGTAATCTGATCTAAGTCATGTGTCTCTCCCTTTTAACAAATCTACATACATACACACACTCCCACCATTTCATTCAATTCCTAAAGGTTATTCAAAAATTAAAGAGGTACTTGAGGATTCAATGAAGATTCAAGGGCCAAATAAATAAGAGAGATTGAAGGATTTGAAGTGTCACAGTTCAGTACTGCAAATCTCTAGTTCTCAGAAAGTAATAAGGTTACTGTGTAAACCTATGCTCGCACACATCAGATATACCAGAACAAAGTGTCTAAAATTTTTGCACCCTCTAGTCATACAAAACGATGAATAATTGAGAACACAAACAGCATTCTTTGGAGTATGTTACCTGTAATATGTTTTGCCTGCTTGACAATAGTTCCTCCAGCCTTGAGATTTGTTCCTTCAACAATTTACTTTCATCAATGAACTTCTTTCTCTGCACAATAAGGATATCCCTTTCAGAATTGTCAGCTTGTAATCTATGTAAAATATGAAATCATTTTCCAAAAACCGAAAAATAACAAAAGGCACAATGTTGATCACCTCAAGAAGAGTAAGTCTTCTAAGGCTTATGTCCAATACAGCCTCAGCCTGCTTCTCTGAAAGATTGAGCTCTGCATTGAATATGAAAAATATATCAGCAAAATCAATTGATTATTTCTTAGAATCCTTATATAAAACAAAGCATGACCAGCTAAATGACAACAGAAGCATAAAAGGAAACTGTGAGTGAGATGTAAAAATGCAAGAAACCTTACCATTCCTCAGACCAGCAGATGCAACCGCATTGCTTGAAGCCTCCTTAATTATACGAATCACTCCATCCAAATTGTCAAGTCCCACCACAATACCCTGAATGAACATACAATACCCACAAATAAGTCAGTACAGAACAGAGAACTGCTCAGCCAGTGTTTGGAAATCTCTTGAAAATGTCAAATTGAAATCAACCCATTCTCCATTTAAAATAATCACAACTCCACTTTGTCTAATGATGCTATTTCATGGTGTTATAGAGTGTACAGCCTGTAGGCTTAGTTAGAGGCTTAATTAGAGGGATTCTCAATTAGTTATATCATTCTCAATCTGTATATATGTATGTGTACTTTTTTACAGATCAAAAATCAATAAAATATTTCTTCTCTCAAAAGATTACATGGTATCAAAGCATGTAAAAAGCTATTCTGTTAGAATTTTTTTTCCTGCATTTCGTTTCTGCACACAGTGAGCAGATTCTGAACTTTCTTTGGGTCACCCTTTTTGAGTGACCACTTGCTCTCACCGCAGGCACTACCTGGAAAGCCACCTGCCGACCAGCGTTTCTCTGAAGATCAGTCACCAAAAGCTCAGCACGTGAGCTTCACGCGCCACCAAAAGCTCCTGTCATCTGCCTTACGCCTGCACGTGGAGGCACGTGAATCTGTGACTCGTTCTCCGATCAGGCTTTCCGGCGTCACCCCTCTCTTTCCAGGACTCCTGGAACCTCTATTGCTTCGGTACTCGCCATCCACAAGAAAGATTTCTTATTTTTTCCTTTTCTGTCAGTTTCGGGCACGTGTTTTGTTTCTGTTTTGAGGAAAATATTTGAGGCTGTGATTTGCTTTGGTGTGGCTGCTGGGTTTTTTGATTTTTTACTCGGTCTAGGATTATTTTTTTATTTTTATTTTTTGGGTTGTTTAAGGTTTGTGATAATTTTGGGCTGTAATTTGGATGGTGTATTATTTGGACATTGTCCCCGATTTTGTTTCTACGGCTGACGAGCAAAAGAATTTAGTAGTGACTGATATCATTCCTATGATGTCTAAAATAACGGAACATAAGCTGATTTGTCAAAATTATTTTGATTGGTGTAAGACTGTTAGGATTTATCTTTGTATTGTTTTTAAGGACAATCATCTCAATGAAGATCCACCAACAAATAATACACATCAGGAATGGGTGAGAGATGATGCCCGTTTATTTTTGCAAATTAGGAATTCTATTGACACGCAGTAGTTAGCCTGATTAATCACTGTGAATATGCCAAAAAAATTAATGGAATATTTAGAATTTATGTACTCTGAAAAAGGGAACATTTCACGTATTTATGAAGCTTGTAAGGGTTTCTATTGTGTTGAACAACAAAATCAATCTCTTCATACTTATTTTATGAATTTTAAAAAAATCTATGAAGAACTAAATGTCTTGTTACTTTGAGTTTTGATGTTAAAGTCCAACAAGCTTAACAGGAGCAAATGGCAGTCACAAGTTTTTTGGTTTCTCTTAATTCTTAGTATGAGATTGCTCAATCCCAGGTTCTCTCTAATACTGAGATTTCCCTACTTCATGAGGTCGTTACTAGAATATTGTGCACAGATACTAGGGCATTTGTTACTCCATCTATTCAGACGTCCAATGCTCTTGTCAATCATATTAGTGTACCTAAAATTAAAAGGTCATATCATAGGAGTAATCATAGAGAAGGAGGTACGGGCAATTGGGACAACCGAGGTCAGGATGCAGGGGGAGTTACATGTTATTACTTTCATGAGTTGGGTCATACCAAATGCACTTGCCACAAATTGCAAAATAAGCATCAGAAGTCTCACTCAACTCATGTTGACTCATCTTCTAAGTAGACCATTATAACATTTGCAAATGAATTAGCAAAATTCACTCAGTACCAATAAGCATTGAAAAATCCCTCTCATCCTATTACTGCCATTGTTGAGTCAGGTAAACATAATACGTGTCTTCTTTCCTCTTACTCACAATGGGTCATTGATTTTGGTGCCACAGATAATATGAAAGGTAATCCTAGTCTCCTCTCCACTCTTCAGCCAAACATATCTCTTTCTAGTGTTACTTGAGTTAATGGTTCCACTACTTTTGTTCTTGGTTCTGGCACTACTCATCTTACTCCATTACTATCTTTGTCTTCTGTTTTGAGCCTTCTATGATTTTCTTTCAATTTAATGTCTACGAGCAAACTTACTCATACCCCAAATTGTTGCATCTTATTTTGCCTGACTATTGCCTTTTGCAGGATCTTATGACGAAGAAAATTATTGGTAAAGGATATGAATCAGGGGGTCCCTACATACTAGTTACCTAGGTACTTAGGTCTATTGCTTGTTCAGGTGTTTTAACCTCTTTTAAAGAACATTATCGATTGGGACATTCATCTTTACCTCTATTGAAGAAATTATATCCATAATTTCATAATGTTTCATCCTTAGATTATGATTCGTATCAGTTCGCAAAAAATCATCGTTTGCCTTCTGTTTCTCAAGCCAATAAAAGAGCTAATTTTTCTTTTGAATTAGTTCATTCAGATGTTTCAGGTCCGTATATTGTTATGTTCAAAACTAGATATCGGTATTTTGTTACTTTTGTTGATGATTTTCTCGTGTAACTTGGATTTATTTCATGAAACATCATTCTGAATTATTTTCTCATTTTAGTGTCTTTTGTGCTGAAATTAAAACTCAATTTAATGTTTTTGTGCATACCTTGAGAATTGATAATGCAAAAGTATATTTTTCTATTTCTTTTCAAACTTACATGACTCGGAATGACATTTTCCATTAATCATCTTGTGTTGACACACCATCTCAAAACGGTTTTGCTGAAAGGATAAACAGACATTTCCTTGAAATAGCCAAGGAACTCTTGTTCCAAATGCATGATCCTAAACAATTTTGATTGACCTTATGCTTTCATCTGTTCTTGAGGGTGAGATTCCTTATAATATCATTTTCCTACTAAATCCTTATTTCCTATTGAACCTCGCATTTTTGGGAGTACTTATTTTGCCCGTGATGTTCGTCCCCGGCTAACTAAATTAGATTCCAAATCTTTAAAATGTGTTTTCCTAGGTTATTCTCATTTACAAAAGGGATATTGGTGCTATTGTCTTAGTCTTCATCAATATCTAGTATCAACTGATGTTATCTTTCTGGAACATATTCCTTTTTTTCCCACTTCTTCTGCTGCTTCCTGTAAAGGGAGGCTGATGAGCTATTAATTTATAAGATCACATGTTAGTCTTCTACTACAACACCTAATGCTACCCAACCACCACCTCCTATTTGTCATGTCTATTCCCAACGATGAGACCCTCCTGATATATGTTCGGCACCTGTATCTTCTTCGACATTAAATCTAATAACTAGTGACCTTGATCTACCAGTTGCCCTTCGAAAAGATAAACATCAATGTACGTATCCTATTTCTTCTTTTGTTTCTTATAATCACTTTTATTCTTCTTGTTCTTTTGTTGTCTCCCTTGTTTTTATGACTATTCCAAAATCTATTCATCAAGCCCTTTCCCATCCTGGCTAGCGTGATGCTATGATAAAGGAAATGAATGCCTTAGATGCTAATGGTACTTGGGATTTAGTGAACTTACCTACAGGAGAGAAGACTGTTGGATGTAAATGGTTGTTTGTAGTCAACTTCAATTTCGATGGCTCAGTGGCTTGCCTTTAAGCCCTTCTAGTAGCTAAAGGCTATGCTCAAACTTACGGTGTGGATTACTCTAACACATTTTCTCCTGTTGCTAAATTGACCTATGTTCGTTTATTCATTTCTATGGCAACTAATCATGATTGGCCTTTACATCAATTGGACATCAAAGATGCCTTTTTTAATGGTGATCTCCAGGAAGAAGTTTATATGGAGCAACCACCTAAATTTGTTGCTCGGGGGAGTGTGGGAAAGTTTGTTATCTTTATAAGTCTCTATATGGTTTGAAAAAAGTCCCTTACTTGGTTTCGGAAATTTAGTCAAGCAGTTGAAAAGTTTGAGATGAATAAGAGCAAGTCTAATCACTCGGTTTTCTATAAACAATCTGCATCTGGAATTATTCTCCTTGTTCTATACGTGGATGTCATTGTCATTACTGGAAGTGATACTATAGGAATTTCATCTCTGAAATCATTTCTTCACAGTCAATTTCACATGAAAGATTTAGGAGTGCTAAAGTATTTTTTGGGGGTTAAGGTGACAAAAAAGCAAGAAAGGCATCTTCTTATCTCAAAGAAAATATGTGTTTGACTTGTTAATTGAAACTGAAAAATTAGGAGGCAAAACCATACAATTCTCCAATGCTTCTTAATTTGCAACTCGCAAAAGGAGGAGATATATTTGTAGATCCTAAGAAGTATATAAGATTGGTTGCGAAATTGAACTATCTTACAATAACTCATCATGATATTGCATACTCTGTTAGTATTGTAAGTCAATTCATATCTTCCCAAAAGTTCACCACCGGGCAGCTGTAGAGCATGTCTTATGTTACCTAAAAGGAGCCACTAGACAAGGGATATTGCATAGAAATCATGGACATACATTAAGTGTTTCTCAAATGCATATTGGGCGGATTCCGAGATCGACCGAATATCTGCCACTGGCTACTATGTTTTAGTTGAAGGAAATTTAATTTCATGGAAAAGTAAGAAGCTAAATGTTATATCCCAATCCAATGCAAAATCAGAATACAGAGTTGTGGCACAGTCTGTGTGTGAGATAATGTGAATATATCAACTTCTAACTGAAGTTGGGTAATTAGCATCAGTAATAATTAAACTTTTATCGTTTTTCTATTATAATTACTAACCGGAAAAAAAAATTGTCAATTCATCATTATATTATGAAAATTGTTTCAACGGATGATACCCTGTCAATTTTTTATCGGATCAAAACATGTGGTAGTCATGTCAGCATAATATGTTGAATCGAATAGACACGTCAACATAATAAGTTTTTTTATTTTTTATCACTAAAATTTTACCATTTTTCTATTTTAACCGCTAAACTTTTTACTTTTTTTGCTTGAGAATTAATATTTTTTTATTAAACCATTTTCAAAATACAACAAAATACACATTTAATTTCAAAAAAAAACACAAATTGTGTTATTCTTAATATTAACTCAAGTATAACTAAAACAATATGGATTAAAATATACAGAGGATCAATAAACATCTTACATATACTTGCCTATATAAAAACCTCCATAATCAGGATCCAAATTACAATGCAAATCAAATAATTAGATCTAAAATATCACAAAATCTTAAATTAATCTACAAAACTGTAATTGAATTGCTTTCATGATTTGAGAAAGATCACTCGAGAATAACAAGAAGTTAATCCGACAATCAAAATATGTAAAGAAAGATCCATGTGCCGAAGATGACAAGGAGAAAGAGAAGAAAGAAAGGGCTAGAGCACGAGAGAAGGTTGTGGCATTGGAGGTTGGGATTGTGATTGAGACTTAAGATCATGATTATAGTGATTTTGATATAGGGAAGTATATGCAAGATGTTTACTGATCCTCTGTGTGTTTTAATTCATATAATTTTAGTTATGCTTGAGTTAATATTAATAATAACACAATTTGTATTTTTTTTAAATTAAATGAATGTTTTGTTATATTTTGAAAATGATTTAATAAAAAATATAAATTCTTAAGTAAAAAAATAGAAATTTTAGTGGTCAAAATAGAAAAATTGTGAAAATTTAATGATCAAAATAAAAAAAAGTACTATATTGACGTGTTCATCCGATTCAGCGTACTATCCTGACATAGCTGTCACGTGCTCCGATCCAGCAAAAAATTAAAAGGATATCATCCGATGAAACAATTTTTAAAGTATATTAATCATTTGGCAACATTTTTGCAATTATTGATCACAAAAAAAGGGGTAAAAATTCAATGATCACTAATGCTAATTATCCAACCAAAGTTGGTCTTAAAACTTCAATCCAAGCAAAGTTGTGTGACAATCGAGTTGCTTTATAGATTGCCTCAAATCCTCTATTTCATGAACAAACTAAACATATTAAGATTGACTGTCATTTTATTCAGAAAAAGGTATAGCAAAATTTGATCTTCACATGACATGTGAAAACTGGAGAATAACTACGCCCTCAATGGGGTCCGGGTCAATTATATTTATAACAAGTTAGGCACGATTAATATTTATGCTCCAGCTTTAGAAGGAGTGTTGCAGAGTGTATAACCTGTAGGCTTAGTTAGAGGCTTAATTAGAGGGATTCTCAATTAGTTACCTTTCATATACATCATTCTCAATCTATAAATATATATGTGCAGTTTTGTACATACCAAAAATCAATAAAATATTTCTCCTCTAAACATTACAATTTCATGGCATAAGACACATAAAAGCCATTGAAAGGTAAAGAAGAAACAGGAAAAAAAATTGAGCCCAACTTGCAAGGATTAGAAAGTATAGACCAACCATGCGCGTGAGCCAAGCATTCGTACCCATCCCCTTCACCCCCTTTGTAGGATAGGGTTTTAAAATTTGCTAAGTCAATAATATAAGCAGTTGTGTCACTATATCATAAATTTAACCTTCCCATACGATATTTTCCATACAGTGCCCGAGGATTTTGAATTCACAATGGATTTAGCCACATTGGGCATAATTGCTATTATACATTGCGAGTGACACAATGAGATAATGGCCAAAACGGCGAGGCAAAGAAGCAGGAGAAGGGCAGATAGAAGAGAGGGGGGGGGGGGGGGGGGGGGGGGGGGGTGAAGGGTGCGTGGTAGTCCATAGGTGTGTGTGTGGTTGTGTCTTTGTGGTCTGGGCTGGGGTTCTGGCTCTCTCCGTCGCCCCCCCCCGCGTGGCCCCCGGGCGCGCGCCGGCCGCGGGGGGCCCCCCCGGGGGCGCCCCGCGCGCGCGCGGGGGGGGGGGGGGGGTACTTGGAT
>CANXYC010916848.1:0-39629 GCA_948193065.1 Aleurites moluccanus | reverse complement strand
TCAGTCTTTTCTCATATTAGTCTCATTTTATTTTCTAAGGTATTAATACTCAAATTAATGCATTAGACTTCTAGATTATTCTATATTAAGGCAGAAATCATCAGATTTGAGCAAGAAATCACAGGAATTTCAGTGTTGAGGAAAATAAGATAAATTTTCTTCCAAAGCTATTTTCTTTAGATTTATTTAAGTCTATGGGTTAGGATAATTAATATTGGGTATGTAGAATTTGTTGCAAGTAATCTGAAGTCATTAATGGTAATTAATGTGGAAGAAAATCAGAATGTCAAGGCTGTCATGAATAGTAATATGAACAGTAACTCCGAATTAAATGCAGATTTTTCTTTAAGAGATAAATAACATTATTGTTGGGAATTAAGAATCAAGACTCTAAGATAATTAATTATTAGGAAATTATGTTTAATATTATTGATTTGGAGAAAACCCTAATTTTGTATGTTTGGATGAAATTTATTAGGAAGAGGAAATCAAATTAATTGAAGAGTTAGAATTGGAATTTGCTAGAGGAAATTTGAAGAAAGATTGTGTTAAGATAAGTATGAACATCTTATTTGATTATCATTCTTTGAAATTAATATGACCAAGTATTCTTATAATTGTTCGTCCATATATATATATATATATATATATTGTATAATGTGAATGACTTGATCAACCTTCTTGTATCAAGTTCATATGCTTCTTATTTATTAAACCCGATTTGAATGATGGTATATGATGATGGTCTTGCGACCAATATGCTTCTTATGAGATTGAAACCCCATGACCCATGGATAGAATGCTCTTCCCAATGAGAGTAAATTCATTGGTCCATAGTTCACTTTGGGAGCCCAGCTGATAGGGTTTTTATCAGTGTTCCACCTAGAGGGGACTATGAGCTCTAGGCACATGCCTGGCCAAGTATGTGTGTACGTTAAGGTAGCAAGGCTACTGATACGTATGTTATGACATGAGATCAGTTCTATCAGATGAGATTTGATAATGCCATTCTTTGTAGGCATTTTATATTTCAAATATGAACCATGATTTGATTTGTAATATGATTTGATATAGCCAAATTATTATGAGTACCCATATTCCTTCAAGTAAAGCTTGTGATTCTTTCATACCTATATATATATAAATATTTGTTCATGACCATGATTCGATATTTAGATTCTTGATTTATAATGTTCATATCTTACTGAGTTGATGGCTCACTCCTCTTCTGTGGATTTCAGGTGATAGCATAGCTTATAAAGGAGCTAATAGAGAAGATCCAGTTTCTTGATCTATTCTCCCAAGAAGCTTCATTGTAATAATTTTTGAGATAATTTGTATATTCATTAAATGGTACTATGACATGATATGTATTTGGGAGTATATTCTAGAGCGCCGTAGTCAGTCATTGAGGATATCAATATTTTGATGTATGAATTATTACCTAATGGGTACTTTAGTTCCTTGGTGATGTGTGATGGATCTTTTGATCATTAAGGAACAATAGAAAGCTATGAAATGATAATAGTAAAGATATGATTAATGTTTAATTGAATGTATAGAAATGATCATCGTATGATAATATATGATGTTGTAATTGATATATTTATGTATGAGATTCATGACATGTGAGTTCTACGGGTTTATGGTGGCCTTAAGCCTACCCTTGCCCTAGGATTGTCATACCACTGGAGTTGGGGTGTGACATGACCTGGCAACCTCTCCTCTTCCAAAAAATTTTCTTCATCTTCTGCCAAAAGCTCCAACAAGACATCAAGTTCTAAGATAAATTTTTATCCTTTATCTTCCAATTTATTCATATAATCTATAATCCTAAAAGATTGATGGATTGAAATGAAGTATATGTAATTAGACAAATAGAAAGTTAGGGTTGAAGTTGTAAAATCTTGAATTAGGGTTTCATATATATAAATTCAATTTAGAATAGAAAGTTGCACATCCATTTTCATGAATTTAAGAAACGAATTTAGAAAAGATCAAAACATGAAAGTTATAAATATATGTCTGGAAAATAGTTTTATAAAATTCAAAGTGAGGAAGGAGATATTAGGCTATAAGTAAAACTGACTCGGATGAAGAGTTTAATAAAAAATACTACTGTGTTTTAATAATTTGAGGACCTTAGAGTCCAAATTAGAAAAGTATTAAATATAAAAAATATTCATTTATTTCTTATATAAAATCTTGTAAAACAGTTTTAACATTAGATATACATACTAGGAGTTACAATCATGTTAGTGGAATATTCCCGAATGAGAGTTACATAATACCAGGGTTGATTTCAAATAACCACCATAAATTGTGTAGTATTCGAATTAATTTAAATTTTGGATATATTTGAATCTAAAATGTCTAGTTTAAGTAAAAAATAAATAATTATAGTAATTAGATATATGTATCTCAGGAAAACAATAAATGAATTAAGGCTGCCAATAATTAATACTGAAGGAAAAACCTTAGATTTAAAACCCTAAAATTTAGGGAAAATGTAAATTCAGTTAAATAATTAGAAATTTTACTAGAATTAAATATTAATATGATGTTTACTTATTTTTAGTATAAAAAGAAAATAGAAAAAATACTGGAAACTAAAAAGTTGGACGTAAGTACTTATTTGGAACTTTGAAAGTCAAGTTGAAGATTTTAGCTAATTTAGCAATTGAGGTGAGTTATTTATACATCATTGTACATGTCTATAACCAATTTATGAATTATAGGAATCAATTGGAGAAACCTAAGTTTTGGTCGCATGCTTATTGTTCCATTTCCATTGAATTTTTCTTTGATTTTCTAAGCCTCATTTGATCCATTTTCACTAGTTTGTTATTGGTTTTAAAATGCCTATTATATTACCTACATTATGAACTTGATTTGTGTAATTTGCTTTATTGAATTTGCACCAAAACCTAACCAAAATGACCCTAAAGTTGTGCATACCAAGTGTTCGACAAAATGCCTCAATGAAAATTTCATAAGCCTACCAACCCAATGCCATCATCACCAGTAACGTTGGCTAGCCAATTTCACTAGCATAACTGACATTGGATGAACACTTTTGTACCTAGCCCTTACTTGAATATAATAGCAATTGTTATACTAAATATTGAACCTATTACTTGTTTATTATTATATGTTGATATCGATTGATCAATGAGTAACTTATGTATTAATTGACTGGTTTATTACACCATATAATTTTCATATGGTTAATGTTCTCCTTTGCCTATCTATATATTGATTTGGCAGAGCTACCTTACCGATGGGGTAGTGGGTGAGTACCATCGGTATTGTGCACAATGAACAATATAAACCCTAGCTGGAAAGGGTTAATGTCCTAGCCATAAGGCTTGACCCGCCTTATGTAATTTATATGTGATTGTTATACATGATATATATTCAAGACCCTTTATTTATCACTTCCACATGTGTATATGATACTTTTGATATGTTTCTTCAATATTGCTTGATGTTGATATCCCTTTCCTTGTCCTAAGATATTTGGTGTGAAAATTGATTAAACTTTTAATTCTTCTTCTCATTTATTGATACTTACCTAACTCATATGTATGAGGATGTGTATTTAACTCACTAAGTATTATAATACTCACTTTTTAAGTTATTAAACATTTTCAAGTAAGGAGTAAAAATGGGTTCCCAGAATTCCTTCTTCGATGGGACCGACAGTCTATTGTAATGTAAATTTCAGTGTATATACTATCTTTTGTAATCTTTTAGATACTCTATGGTTGTAAAAAGAACCTATATATGATAGTTATATATGAAATATATGTGTTATATATGAAATATGTTAGACTTAATATTGATCATGAATAATGAATGACATATGAATGAAATTGAACATAGAAATTGATATAACAGGTAGGGAAATTGAGATGTAACAGGGGATCTACGGGTGTTAGTTGCTATAAGTTGTTCCTACATCCTAGAACCGCCATGTTCCAAAATTGAAACGTAATAGTATCATAAGTTCTTGAATATCTAAGTATGGTCGAACCTTCTATAGTAAAGAACATAAAGATCTTCTTTAATATAAGGTAACAAAAAATGTAAATTTTTAAAGTACCTCCATAGAAGTATGGTTTTATCATAATAAAGTGTTACAAAATTTGTCTCAATTTCCTTGTTTATTTATTTATTTATTTTTATTTGAATTTGTTGAACTATAAATCAATCAAATTTAAAAATGATTAATCTCATAGATATTATCCAAGTTGTATTTATCAAGTCAATAAAAAGTATTCATATTTTTATTAATATGATTATTACCTTATTTTACTATTGATTTATAATACGAAGTTTTATGCAAACATTCCTAATATAAGCTTTATATTTTAAACATTGAATTTTAGTTATTTACTTATGATATTTATTTATCAATATGTATATTTTCTTATCATTTTAAATGATATGAAGTGTTGAATTATATTTAAATATTATGATGAGTTTATCAAGTATTGACAATTGGACTTTATTATAAAGTAATTTCATTTTGAATGACGAGTATAAAAGATTATACGACTTGTTACGAGACTTTTATTTTACCAATTACAAAAGATGAATTTTATTTTAAATAATATGAGATTCAGTAACAGAAATGTCCGATCGATGGGATGTGAGATAATATATATTGACTTTGTGCACAATAACCTATTGGACGAGATATAATGTCCACACCTAGTTAGGAGTGTCTACGAAGATAGGTAGCCTCTGCTTCCTCATGATCATAGTAGATTGATTATTGTAGTCAAATCAAACTAAATCAAACCAAATTATCATTATAGTCAAACCATTGATTTCAATTTAATTTGATTTGGTTTGGTTTGGTTTAAATACCTTCGATTTATCAGTTTCAAATCAATTTTTTTTTTAAATCATCATTATTTTATTATAAATTTAAGAAAAAACATCGATAATGTATCGGTAATAAAAATTTTTTAAAAATAGTTAAATATTATACAATCCAAAACTTATATATTCTATTAATTAGCATACCCAAAATTTGTATTTTTTTTTTTAACATTTGACCTTTTTTATTTATCTTTAGTTAATTTTTATAAATGGTATTTTTTTAAAATTTTAAATTAATATTAGGTTAAAAAAAAGTGCTTGTATATAAAATTAAATAAAATATATTTAATTATAATAATAGTAAAAAAATAATATGTATGTATATATATAACTTCGGTTTGGTTTGGTTTGAAATAAAAAAAAAATGCTCAAACCTCACACCAAACTAAATTTTGGATTTACTCTATTTTTTAAACCAAACCAAACTAAATAAATTATAAAACCATTTATTTTAATTTGATTTAATTAGTTTGATTTGATTTGATTGATTCTATCTGTTTGACTTCCACCCTTATAAATAGGTCTTGAATAAAAAATTATTTATAAGCATTAAAGAATGAGATTATTATTCTCTTCATCTCAAATTCATAAGGCAAAAATTAATAGTTCACTTTGTGTTCACACACAAATTAAGAAAATTAATTACTGTCGTATGAACTATCTAAAATATTTGTACTCTTTAATAATAATATATTAATTTTATACATTAATTATTTAGCTAATAAAAAATAACATAGAGATTTCCTTATAAAATTAATATCCAAACATCAAAATGTTTACTAAATTTTAGGATAAATAAAAAAAAAAAAATTATCAATTGGGGATGGATGGAGTAAAAAAAAAAATTGTCTTTAGGGATACCTTACCATGTAAGTTGTATTAGATTAATTCCCATTCATGTTTGAAATGTTCAAATCAATATTCCTTCAAATAAGATGATACCTCCAAACAAAGATACAAAGTATTAGAAAATTAATTCAAAATCATTAAAATACAAAATAAATTCATTGTAAATCTAAATTCTTCCTCTAGTCTTTTCTTGTTTGTTATAATCCTCAAAAATTATATATCTAGTGGAATGGAAAAATGTGGAAGAATCATTACAATATGGCTTATTTTCTTGTTCATCATTCTCTTCCTTCAAATTTTCACAGTAATTGGAGATGGAGGACAGCATATCATGCAAGAAAAGCCACCTTTTGCTAATATTGTTAAAGATGCACTTTCCAAATTGAAAAAATCTCATTTGAGTTATTTGGAAAAAATTAAAATCATTATCCATGAGATTCAGTATAAGATTTTTCCTTTCAATTTAGAGAAAATACATATTAGAAAAGTTTTGCCCTCTTGTAGATTCCTCTCACTCTAATATAAATTAGTCAAATGCGTTGTCATAATATAAAAAAAAATAATGTAACTTCTTTTATATATCAATTTCATAGTTAAATTAGTATGAATGCATATTTAATTTCAAACCCATTAAATACCATCACAATAAAATTAGTAACTTATGAACCAAATTAACTAAATTAATAAAATATAAGATTAATGAACAAATTAAGTTAATTTATTTTTTTTTGTCAATTTTAGAGATACAAATTATAATATCCTAGGAAATATTATCAAGATTGAACAATAATATATCTAGTTATTGGACTGGAAACACCGATATAATGAAGGAAAATTTTTGAAACACACTTAGAATGCATTTGCGACATTGTCCCGAAAAATATCGGTGTTAATTACACTGCTCGGAAAATAGCAGTCCAGATGACTGAAGAATTTTTGATTCAGATTAGAAGATAAAGAATCATATAAATATAAGTGAAATTTTAGTGAAAAAGAAAAGTTGAAAAATATTTAGGAACACTGAAAATGAGAGTAATGGCAAAATTGTAAAAAAGTTGAACTTTAAGGGTATAGTGGAAAACTAACTGTATGTTGGAAAATCGACTGTATATGTTTTAGAATGACTCTAAAAGTATTTTTATAATAAAGTATAGATAAAAAGAATCCATTTCAATTCCCACTTTGAAATCAAATTCTCAACAGAATTATCAAAATAAATTACAGAAGGAAATGGGGTAAAAGTATGATTATTAGAAAGTTTAAAACCCAAATATAATTTTTCATTTTTCCTTAATATATAGGCATGCCTTAAGATATTTTTGGCCATCTTCTTCTTCCTTTCTTCCTTGCTTGGTAGAATTCACCTTCCATTTCTCCCGCCAAATTTTCTTGAAAAATCAAAAGAAAAACCAAAAGAAACTTGAATCAAATCATTGATACTTTGATTTCCAACCTTGATTTGCTTGAAAAATCAAAGAATTTCAAGAAACCAACACCTTGAAGTTTCGGCCCACACATCATTCAAAGGTAAAGATGTAATTTCTTTGGTTCAATGCTTGATTTATATGTTTTAGATGTTAAATATAATGGGTTTAGTATTATTTTGCATCAATTGATGCATTAGATAGATTTTTCCTAATCTGTAATCCCTAAGTTGAAGTTGTAATAGATGAATCTTTGAATTAGTGTTAGTTAATGTTAAATAAGGTTAGATTATGTTAATTGATAGCTAATAGATGGATTATATGTGATTGATTTGATGTAAAACATAAAAAATTGGAAGATTGCCATTTTTATCTACTTTGAAGACTTTGGTGGCGAAGTGTGCAATTCAAGTGATTTGAAGTGCTAGGTGAGTTTAATATGCATCATTGGTTATGCCTTAAATGTTAAATTGAAGTTTAGAACCTTACATTGTTCCTTGAATTTTTGCCTTGTTTTCCTTTGGTTTTCCATACCCATTTGATCCTTCATATGTTGTTTATTGACGAAAATCAAATGCTTATTGTATAGCTTACATTGTATACTTGATGATTGATATTGGAGCAATTTCAATGTTACACCAAAATCATGCCAAAATGCCTAATGATTGTTGCACACCAAATGTTCGATAAAATTCCTAGTTCAAAATCCATAAGACTACCATTGATTTCTTCCGTAGGCCTACCACTTGAATGCCATTATCGCCAGCGATATTGGTATGCCAATTGAGCCAACTTCTTGACTTGATTTGTCCAACTTTTGATTCATTCCAATATTAATTGCTACTCGTAATACTACTATTTATTGATTCATCTATTGTTTATCCATTGCTAAATTGCAGTCTCGTTTGATTCAATTCACGAGCTATTGCTACTTGATGAGATTGTTATTGTGTATTGATATTGATTGACTTATTCCATGTTCTTATTAATTCCGATGAGATTTGACAGAGCTGCCTCTCCGACGGAGAAATAGGTACATACCGTCGAGAATGTGCACATTGTATAATGATACACTAGCTGGGAAGGGTTAACAGTCCTAGCCGTAAGATCTGATCAGTCTTATGTTTATTGATACATTATTTTTATATGTGATACGAGTTTCATGGCCCTTTATCTGTCTTATTTCATGGCCCTTTATCTGTCTTATCTGTCATATATATGTGATATATATATATTCCATTTATTTGATTACAACTTCATTGACCTATTTATGGTTTCTACAGTCTCTGACTGTATTTTGTTTCTTTATTTTGATATTGATGAGCAGATTATTATTCATTGAATATCTACCTATTGTTATAGATATTCCAACCATTTCTTATGGTCGAAGCATATTAGATTCACTGAGTATTTTTATAGTCACCCTTTCATTTGTTTCCCCTTTCCAGGTGCAAAGTAACGCAAATTCCTAACTTTTGTCTTCCAAGGAAATCTACAATATAGTAAAGACAGTGTAATTAATTTAAATATTGTATCTTTATATATATGTATTAGCTACTCCATGTGTATTGTATAATAGTATAGACATATTGTATATATGTGTATGACATATTTTGGAGCATAAATGCAAATGTGTTTATGATAATAATATTCACAATTAAATTACAGAATGAATTACAGGGTATGAGAATGGATAATGATTATATGAGTAAAGAGAATGATATGAATAAAATGTGATTGTATAGTGTGTTATTGGATAGATGTGATACTGGGTTCTACGGGTGTCGGTTACCTCTGATATCTCCTGCATCCTAGGACCATTGAAAATCGGGACGCAACAAAGGTGGTATCAGAGCATAGGTTATAGATAAATAGTAACTAGTAACCGTATGAGTAGAGTTAAGCAAACCATGGAGTATAGGAATTCATTTTCTGTCTATTGATGTGTTCGTCAAATGTGTATACATATTATGCGTTAACGTATCGTAATGAATTTGTTCCTGTTTTTTGTTGTCTGTAGTGACAGAGATGTCTGACGATAGAGATAGGGATACTAGAGAGGCAGAGGTAGTCTCTAAAGAATATCTTGTCAGGAAAATTACAGAGGAATCATCCAGATCTCGACGAATGACAGAAGAAACCAGGGGCATATAGGGGAGAGTATAAAAGTAAATTATTATTATTTGGGGTGTGTTATTAAAATTGATGATAATATTTTACATGCTTATTTGATAGAGTTGCCTATGTTGCAACTTGATTTAATACTTGGTATGGATTGGTTAACAATCCATCGAGCAGTTATTAATTGTTATGAGAAGAAAGTTAAATTCTAGCCTGAGGGACAATCGGAATTTGAGTTCTTGGGTGATAAGTATGAGTCTTGAATCAATTTCATTTCTATTATTCAGGTTAGAAAGAGGATAAATAAGGGTTGTACAGCATATCTAGCATATATAGTGGATGTGCAAAAGACTTCAATAGGGATTGATCGTATACCTGTGGTCCGAGAGTTTCCTAATGTCTTTCCTGAGGAGTTGTCAAGACTACCCTTTGACAGGGAGATAGAGTTTGAGATTGAGGTATATCCAGGCACCGATCCTATATCCATTCCTTCATATAGAATGGCACCTACTGAGTTGAAAGAGCTAATGGTGTAATTACAGGAATTGTTGGATAAGTTCATCATAGTGTTTATAGATGACATTCTTATCTATTCTAAGAGTGAAGAGGAGCATGTAGAGCACTTGAGGACTGTGTTATAGACACTTTGAGAGCATCAATTGTATGCCAAGCTGTCTATATGCCAGTTTAGGCTAATTGAAGTGTGTTTCCTTGGTCATATGGTATATAAAGATGGTATCAAGGTTGATCCTCAAAGGTAGAAGCAGTAGCTAATTGGCCTCGACCTATGAATGTATCAGAGATTCATAGTTTCCTTGGAATGGCAGGTTACTACAGGTGATTTGTAAAAGATTTTTCCAAAATTGCTACTCCATTGACTAATTTGACTAGGAAGCAGGAAAGGTATCAATGGACAGATGGATGTGAGAATAGTTTTCATGCATTGATAGCATTGCCATCAGACGATGATAAATACACAGTTTATTGTGATACTTCCATAATTGGATTGGGATGTGTTCTAATGCAAAAATAGAAGAATGATTACATATGCTTCTCGACAATTAAAGAAGCATGAGATGAACGATCTAATATATGATTTGAAGATGGCAACAATAGTTTTTGCATTAAAAATTTGGAGACATTATTTGTATGGTGCTAAATGTGAAATTTTTACAGATTATAAGAGTCTACAGTATATATTTCAGTAGAAGGATCTGAATCTTTAGCAATGAAGATGGGTTGAACTATTAAAGGATTATAACTGTGAGATCCTTTACCATCCGGGTAAAGCTAAAGTAGTAATAGATGCACTGAGCTGAAAATCTATGGACAATTTAGCTCATATCTTAATTTCCATAAGATCTTTGATTCGTGAAATGAATAAGCTAATTAATATGGGTATGTAGTTAGATTTGTGATCCCATGATCATAACCAAGCTCTGATAGTCCAATTCCGGGTTAAGCCATTATTAATTGATGATATTAAAGTGACACAAGATCGAGATCCATATCTTATGAAGTTAAAGGAAGATGTTCAAAAGGGAAAAGCATCAGAGTTCACAAATGAGGATGGTATTTTGAAATGTGGTAAACAGTTATATGTGCCCGATGATGATGGACTCCATGATCAGATTTTAAGAGAGGCCCATTATTCTTCCTATAGTGTACATCCTGGAATCACCAAGATGTACCTTGATTTAAAGGATGTATATTAGTGGCCTAATATGAAAAGAGATGTGGCTAAGTTTGTGTCCACATATTTAGCCTGTAAGCAAATTAAGTTTGAGTACCAGAAGCCATCTGGGTTGCTACAGGAAATACAATTGCCAGAGTAGAAATGGAATAAGTCACTATGAATTTCATGGTTGGTCTATTGAGGACATTTTGGGGTTATGATTATATAGGTTGTTGTGGATAGATTGACGAAATCTGCCAATTTCCTCAAGGTTAAGACCAATTATTTTGCAGCTTAATATGCACAACTATATGTTGATAAGATTGTAAGGCTTCATGGAGTGCCTTTAATGATTATATCTGATAGAGGGACACAATTTACTTCTCAATTTTGGCTGAAGTTCCAAGAAGCTATGGGTACACAACCACAGTTTAGTACAACATTCCATCCACAGACAAATTGATAGTCAGAGTGGACTATCCAGACATTGGAGGATATATTAAGGTTATGTGTTATGGACTTTAAAGGTAATTGGGATCAGTATTTGCCATTGGTTGAATTCTCTTATAACAACAGTTACCATTCTTCCATCAGGATGGCTCCATAAGAGGCACTTTATGGTAGAAAATGCCTGTCCTCGATATATTTGGGTGGAACCAGGAGAGAAACAGTTAAAAGGTCCAAAGTTAATAAAATAGACAATGGAAAAGATGCCAATTATCAAAAAACAAATGAAGACTGCTTTTAGTAAATAAAAGAGCTATGCTGATCCAAAGAGAACTGATGTTCATTTGCTATAGATGACCACGTTTTTCTTAAGATCTCATCAATGAAAGGCATGATGCTATTTGGAAAGAAAGGAAAATTGTCATCGAAATATGTGGGATCATTTGAGATTCTTGAAAAGATTGGCAATGTAGCTTACAGTTTGGCTCTTCCTCTTAATTTGAGCCATATTCACCCAGTATGCCATATCTCGATGCTTCGAAAGTATGTGTCAGACTCATCACATGTATTAAAAATACAAGATATTGATGTCAATAAAGAATTATCATCTGAGGAAATGCCAATAGAGATTATTGATCGACAAGTCCAGTGGTTACGAAATAAAGAGATTCCAATGGTAAAAGTATAGTGGAGGAATTAGATTATGGAGGAGTGTACTTGGAAGAGTGAGCAGGACATGAAGGACAAATATCCATTCATGTTCTAACATTGAGGTACGTGTTTATTTTAAATTCGAGAATGAATTTATTTGAACGGGGTAGAATGTAATACCCTAGGAAATACTACCATGATTGAATAATAATATATCTAGTTATTGGACTGGGAACACCGATATAATGAAGGAAAATTTTTGAAATACAGTTAGAATACATTTGCGATATTATCCCGGAAAATGTCGGTGTTAATAACACTGCCCGGGAAATAGAAGTCCATTTGACAGAAGAATTTCTGATTCAGATCAGGAGTTAAAGAATCATATAAATATAAGTGAAATTTTAGTGAAAAGGAAAAGTTGAAAAGTGTTTAGAAATAATGAAAATAAAAATAATGGCAAAATCGTAAATAAGTTGAACTTTAAGGGTATAGTGGAAAACCAACTGTATGTATTTCAGAATGACTCTGAAAGTATTTTTATAATAAACTATAGATAAAAAGAAGTCATTTCAATTCCTACTTTGAAATCCAATTCTCAACAAAATTGTCAGAATAAATTACAATAGGAAATGGGGTAAAAGTATGATTATTGGAGAGTTTAAGGACCCAAATATAATTTTTCATTTTTTCTTAATATATAAGCATACCTTAAGATATTTTTGGTCATATTCTTCTTCCTCCTTTCTTCCTTGCTTGGCCGAATACACCTCCCATTTCTGCTACCAAATTTTTTTGAAAAATCAAAAGAAAAACCAAAAGAAACTTGAATCAAATCATTGATACATTGATTTTCAACCTTGGTTTGCTCGGAAAATCAAAGAATTTCAAGAAAAAAACACTATGAAGTTTTGACCCACACATCATTCAAAGGTAAAGATGTGATTTCTTTGGTTCAATGCTTGATTTATATGTTTTAGATGTTAAATAGAATGGGTTTAGTGTTATTTTGCATCAATTGATGCATTAGATAGATTTTTCCTAATTTGTAATCCCTAAGTTGAAGTTGTAATAGATGAATCTTTTAATTAGTATTAGTTAATATTAAATAAGGTTAGATTATATTAATTAATGGCTAATAGATGGATTATATGTGATTGGTTTGATGTAGAACACAAGGAATTGGAAGATTACCATTTTTGCCTAATTTGAAGACTTTGGTGGCAAAGTGTCCAATTCAAGTGATTTGAAGTGATAGGTGAGTTTAATATGCATCATTTGTTATGCCTTAAGTGTTAAATTGAAGTTTGGAACCTTAACTTGAAAGGCCATGTTTGGCCAAACCACTGTTGCCCATTGTTCCTTGAATTTTTATCTTGTTTTCCTTTGGTATTCCATACCCATTTGATCCTTCATATGTTGTTTATTGATGAAAACCAAATACTTATTGTATAGCTTACATTGTATACTTGTTAAATGATATTGGGGCAATTTCAATGTTGCACCAAAACTATGCCAAAATGCCTAATGATTGTTGCACACCAAATGTTTAATGAAATGCTTAGTTCAAAATCCATAGGCCTACCATTGATTTCTTCTGTAGGCCTACCACTCGAATGTCATCATCGCCAGCGACATTGGCATGCCAATTGAGCCAACTTCTTGACTTGATTTGTCCAACTTTTGATTTATTCTAATATTAATTGCTAATCGTAATACTACTATTTATTGATTCATCTATTGTTTATCCATTGCTAAATTACAGTCTCATTTGATTAAATTCACGAGCTACTGCTACTTATTGAGATTGTCATTGTGTATTGATATTGATTGACTTGTTCCATATTCTTATTAATTCTGATGAGATTTAGCAGAACTGCCTCTCCGACGGAGTAGTGGGTACATACCGTCGACAATGTGCACATTATATAATGATACCCTAGCTAGGAAGGGTTAACAGTCCTAGCCATAAGACCTGATCAGTCTTATGTTTATTGGTACATGATTGTTACATTAGTTATGTGTTTTATGGGCCTTTATCTGTCATAAATACGTGACATATATATATATATATATATATATTCCATTGACTTGATTACATCTTCATTGATCTATTTATGGTTTCTACAGTCTCTGACTATATTTTGTTTCTTTATTCTGATATTGACGAGCAGATTATTATTCATTGAATATCTATCTATTGTTATTGATATTCTAACCATTTCTTATGGTCGATGCATATTAGATTCACTGAGTATTTTTATACTTACCCTTTTATTTTTTTCCTCTTTCTAGGTGCAGAGTAAGGCAGATTCCTGACTTTTGTCTTCCGAGGAATTCTGCAATATAGTAAAGACAATATAATTAATTTAAATATTGTATTTTTCTATATGTGTATTAGCTGCTCTATGCGTATTGTATAATGGTATAGACAGATTGTATATATGTGTATAACATATTTTGAAGTATAAATGCAAATGTTTTATGATAATGATATTCATAGTTAAATTACAGAATGAATTACAGGGTATGAGAATGGATAATGATTATATGAGTAAAGAGAATGATATGAATAAAATGTGATTGTATAGTATATGATTGGATAGATGTAATACTGTGTTCTACGGGTGGTGGTCGCCTCTGAAATCTCCGGCATCCTAGGACCATCGTATTCTAAAATCGGGATGTGACAGAGGTGGTATCAGAGCATAGGTTACAGATGAATAGTAACTAGTTACAATATGAGTAGATTTAAGTAAACCATGGAGCATAGTAATTCATGTTCTGTTAATTGATATGTTCGTTAAATGTGTATAAGTATTCTACTTTAAAGTATCGTAATGAGTTTGTTTCTTTTTTTTTTATTATCTGTAGTGACAAAGATGTCTGACAACAGAGATAGGGATACTAGAGAGGCAGAGGTAGTCTCTAAATAATCTCTTGTCAGGAAAATTACAGAGGAATCGTCCAGATCCTGACGAGTGATAAAAGAAACCAGGGAAAGCGATGACCCCTGGAGAATGGAAATGATGCAAGGAATGATAGAATTGCGACGTGAATTAGCAGAAATGAGGCAGGAACAACAGAATATGTTGCCACCGACAGCAGCACTAACAGTGCCACCTCCGGTTGCACCAGCTACTGTACCTGCTGCTCCTGCACCAACTCTAGTACAGCTAGTAGTATTTCCTAGCAAGCCTGCTCTATAGAGAGCCCATCGAGTTATTGATGAGGGCGGAGTAACTATGTTCAACTTTCTAAAGTTAAATCTGCCAGAGTTCAGAGGTGACAGAGGCAATGAGCAGATTGATTTTCTAGAGTTGATTGAAAAGGTGGTTAGGAGACTACCTTGCTCGGATGCTAGAACATTTGAGTTAGTTGGATTACTTGTAAAAGGGAAAGCTTAAACATGGTTTTCCAGACGTATGGATCCCAGATTGTATGGTAATCATCCTCCCACTTAGGCAGAGTTCAGACAGGGATTGATTTATGAGTTCTTGACCAAAATGGTAAAGACAAGAAACCTGATTCAATTTGAACAACTAGAGCAGGGTAACAAAACTGTTGAAGAGTATGCTGAAGAGTTCATTAGACTGAGTAGATATGCTATGCGTATTGCTCCTACTGAGGCAGACTTGATTATCATATTCAGGAGAGGATTACATGCCTCACTTCATAATGCCCTAATTGTTATAGAGTTTACATCTCTGACTACTATCATTGACAAAGCTAATCAAATGGAAGAAAAGTATAAGTCAGAGAGAGCTAAAAGAGCTAAAAAAAAAAAAAGGAGGACTTAGTTCACAGACCATGAGAGGTGAAGCCAGCTCCCAACCTAGACAAATAGAGCCTGTGCTTAAATTTGATCAGAGACCTCCATCAAGCAGGCAGAGGAGGAGGACTCAAAGTAAAGGGCTTCCAATACAGTCTGTATTTGCCTATTCATAGGGATCTTCTCGACCTATTACTCAGATGCCTAGTATGCCCATTTGTGATTTTTGTGGCAAAAGGCATGGAGGGGAATACCGTAGACAGTTAGGTGCTTGCCTGAAATGTGGGCAACATTGTCATTTTATTCATAGATGTCCTTTATGGGGTGATCAACAGTTGTTTGCTATAGTATCTCAGCCTACAGTGCAGATGAGTTAGAATATGACTGGAGAAACCCCTGGTAGGGGCAGAGGTAAAGGAAAAGGTCCCAGTAGGTAAAGGCTAAGGAAGAGTTTTTGCTGTTAGCACTCAGGAAGTACAAAAATCTGATAATGCAGTTACAGGTATGATTTTAATACAGAATGATATAACATATGCATTGTTTGACTCCGGTGCCACACACTCTTTTGTTTCACCATAGTTTGCACCATAGTTAAATAAAGAGAGACTATTATTGAGTGTACCCTTAGAGATAACTACACCTATGGGGGAGAGTATAAAAGTGAATTATTATTATCCAGCGTGTGTTATTAAAATTGATGATAACATTTTACGTATTTATTTGATTTAGTTCCCTGTGTTGTAAATTGATTTAATACTTGGTATGGATTGGTTAACAACCCATCAAGCAGTTATTGATTGTTATGAGAAGAAATTTAAATTTCAGCCTGAGGGGTAATCGAAATTTGAGTTCTTGGGTGGTAAGAATGAGTCTAGAATCAATTTCATTTCTGATATTCATGTTAGAAAGAGGATAAATAAGGGTTGTACAACATATCTTGCATATATAGTAGATGTGCAAAAGACTTCAATAGGGATTGACCGTATACCTGTGGTCCGAGAGTTTCTTGATGTCTTTCCTCAGGAGTTGTCAGGACTACCCCTTGACAGGGAGATAGAGTTTGCGATTGAGGCATATCCAGGCACCGATCCTATATCCATTCCTCCATATAGAATGACACCTAGTGAGTTGAAAGAGCTAAAGGTGCAATTACAAGAATTGTTGGATAAGTTTGTCATATTGTTTATAGATGACATTCTTCTCTATTCTAAGAGTGAAGAGGAGCATATAGAGCACTTGAGGACTATGTTACAGACACTTTGAGAGCATTAATTGTATGCCAAGCTGTCTATATGCCAGTTTTGGCTAACTGAAGTGTGTTTTCTTGGTCATGTGATATGTAAAGATGGTATCAAAGTTGATCCTCAAAAGGTAGAAGCAGTAGCTAATTGGCCTCGACCTATAAATGTATCAGAGATTCATAGTTTCCTTGGAATGGCAGGTTACTACAGGTGACTTGTAAAAGATTTTTCCAAAATTGCTACTCCATTGACTAAGTTGACTAGGAAGCAGGAAAGGTATCAATGGACAGATGGATGTGAGAATAGTTTTCAGGCATTGATAACATTGCCATCAAAGGATAATAAATTCACAGTTTATTGTGATACTTCCATAATTGGATTGGGATGTGTTTTAATGCAAAAATAGAAGAATGATTGTATATACTTCTCAGTAGTTAAAGAAGTACGAGATGAACAATCCGATACATGATTTGGAGATGGCAACAGTAGTTTTTGCATTAAATTTTGGAGACATTATTTGTATGGTGCTAAGTGTAAAATTTTTACAGATTATAAGAGTTTACAATATATATTTTAGTAGAAGGATCTGAATCTTCAGCAATGAAGATGGGTTAAACTATTAAAGGATTATAATTGTGAGATCCTTTACCATCCGGGTAAAGTTGAAATAGTGGTAGATGCACTGAGTCAGAAATCTATGGGCAGTCTAGCTCATATCTTAATTTTCATAAGATCTTTGATTCGTGAAATGAATGAGCTAATTAATACGGGTATGTAGTTAGATTTGGGATCTCAGGATTATAACCAGGCTCTGATAGCCCAATTCTGGGTTAAGCTGTTGTTAATTGATGATATTCAAGTGACACAGGATCGAGATCCATATCTTATGAAGTTAAAGGAAGATGTTCAAAAGGGTAAAGCATTAGAGTTCACAGATGAGGATGGTATTTTGAAATGTGGTAAACGGTTATGTGTGCCCTGATGGACTTTGGGATCAGATTTTAAGAGAGGCCCATTATTCTTTTTATAGTGTACATCCTGGAATCACCAAGATGTACCATGACTTAAAAAATGTTTATTAGTGGCCTAATATGAAAAGAGATATGGCTAAGTTTGTGTCCATATACTTAGCCTGTCAGCAGATTAAGTTTGAGCACCAGAAACCATCTGGATTGCTACAGGAGATACAGTTGCCAAAATGGAAATGGGAACAAGTCACTATAGATTTTGTGGTTGGTCTACCGAGGACATCTCGGGGTTATGATTATATATGGGTTATTGTGGATAGATTGACGAAATCTGCCTATTTCCTCGAGGTTATGACCAATTTTTTTTATAGCTCAATATGCACAGCTATATGTTGATAAGATTGTAAGGCTTCATGGAGTGCCTTTAATGATTATATATGATAAAGAGACACAATTTACTTCTCATTTTTGGCTGAAGTTCCAAGAAGCTACGGATACACAACCATAGTTTAGTACAATATTCCATCTACAGACAAATGAACAGTCAGAGCGGACTATACAAACATTGGAGGATATATTAAGGTTATGTGTAATGGACTTCAAAGGAAATTGGGATTAGTATTTGCCATTGGTTGAATTCTCTTATAACAACAATTACCATTCTTCCTTCAGAATGGCTCCATATGAGTCACTTTATAGTAGAAAATGTCGGTCCTCAATATATTTGGGTGGAACCATGTGAGAAACAATTAGAAGGTCTAGAGTTAATAAAATAGACAATGGAAAAGATGCCAATTATCAAAAAATGAATTAAAACTGCTTTTGTGGAACCATGTGAGAAACAATTAGAAGGTCTAGAGTTAATAAAATAGACAATGGAAAAGATGCCAATTATCAAAAAATGAATTAAAACTGCTTTTAGTAGACAAAAGAGTTATCATGATCAGAAGAGAAATGATGTTCATTTGCTATAGATTACCACATTTTTCTTAAGATCTCATCTATGAAAGGCATGATGCGATTTGAAAAGAAAGGAAAATTGTCATTGAGATATGTGGGACCGTTTGAGATTCTTGAAAAGATTGGCAATGTAGCTTATAGTTTGGCTCTCCCTCCTAATTTGAGCCATGTTCACCCTGTATTCCATATCTCGATACTTCGGAAGTATGTGCCAGACCCGTCACATGTATTGAAAAAACAAGATATTGATGTCAATGAAGAATTATCATATGAGAAAATGCCAATAGAGATTGTTGATCGACAAGTCCAGCAGTTACGGAATAAAGAGATTCCAATGGTAAAAGTATTATGGAGGAATTAGATTATGAAGAAGTGTACTTGGGAGAGTGAGCAGGACATGAAAGGACAAATATCCATTCAGTTCTAACATTGAGGTATGTGTTTATTTTAAATTCGAGAACGAATTTATTTGAAGGGGGCTAGAATGTAATACCCTAGGAAATACTACCATGATTGAACAATAATATATCTAGTTATTGGACTGGGAACACCGATATAATGAAGGAAATTTTTTGAAATATAGTTAGAATACATTTACGACATTGTCCCAGAAAATATAAATATTAATTACACTGCCTGGGAAATAATAGTTCATTTTACAGAAGAATTTCTGATTCAGATCAGGAGTTAAAGAATTATATAAATATAAGTGAAATTTTAGTGAAAAAGAAAAGTTGAAAAATATTTAGGAACACTGAAAATGAGAGTAATGGCAAAATCATAAATAAGTTGAACTTTAAGGGTATAGTGGAAAACCGACTGTATGTGTTTCAGAATGACTATGAAAGTATTTTTTATAATAAAATAAAAATAAAAAGAAGTCATTTCAATTCCTACTTTGAAATCCAATTCTCAACAAAATTGTCAAAATAAATTACAGTAGGAAATGGGATAAAAGTATGATTATTGGAAAGTTTAAGGACCCAAATGTAATTTGTCATTTTTCTTAATATATAAGCATGCCTTAAGATATTTTTGGCCATCTTCTTCTTCCTTTCTTCCTTGCTTGGCCGAATTCACCTCCCATTTCTCCCACCAAAGTTTCTTAAAAAATCAAAAGAAAAACCAAAAGAAACTTGAATCAAATCATTGATACTTTGATTTCCAACCATGGTTTGCTTGGAAAATCAAAGAATTTTAAGAAACCAACACCTAGAAGTTTCGGCCCACACATCATTCAAAGGTAAAGATGTGATTTCTTTGGTTCAATGCTTGATTTATATGTTTTAGATGTTAAATAGAATGGGTTTCGTGTTATTTTGCATCAATTGATGCATTTGATAGATTTTTCCTAATTTAGAAACCCTATGTTGAAGTTGTAATAGATGAATCTTTGAATTAGTGTTAGTTAATGTTAAATAAGGTTAGATTATGTTAATTGATGGCTAATAGATGGATTATATGTGATTGGTTTGATGTAGAACACAAGGAATTGGAAGATTGGCATTTTTGCCTGCTTTGAAGACTTTGGTGGCAAAGTATCTAATTCAAGTGATTTGAAGTGCTAAGTGAGTTTAATATGCATTATTTGTTATGCCTTAAGTGTTGAATTGAAGTTTGGAAACTTACCTTGAAAGGCCATGTTTGGCCGAACCACTGTTGGCCATTGTTCCTTGAATTTTTGTCTTGTTTTCCTTTGGTATTCCATGTCCATTTGATCCTTCATATGTTGTTTATTTATGAAAAGTAAATACTTATTGTATAGCTTACATTGTATACTTGTTAATTGATATTAGGGCAATTTCAATGTTGCACCAAAACTATGCCAAAATGCCTAATGATTGTTGCACACCAAATGTTTAATGAAATGCTTAGTTTAAAATCCATAGGCCTACCATTGATTTCTTCTGTAGGCCTACCACTCGAATGTCATCATCGTCAGTGACATTGGCATGCCAATTGAGCCAACTTCTTGACTTGATTTGTCCAACTTTTGATTTATTCTAATGTTAATTGCTAATCGTAATACTACTGTTTATTGATTCATCTATTGTTTATCCATTGATAAATTGCAGTCTCGTTTGATTAAATTCACAAGCTACTGCTACTTGATGAGATTGTCATTGTGTATTGATATTGATTGACTTGTTTCATGTTTTTATTAATTCCGATGAGATTTGACAGAGCTGTCTCTTCGACGGAGTAGTGAGTACATACCCTAGCTAGGAAGGGTTAATAGTCCTAGCCAGGAAGGGTTAACAGTCCTAACCATAAGATCTGAGCAGTCTTATGTTTATTGATACATGATTGTTACATGTGATATGAGTTTCATGGCCCTTTATCTGTCTTATGTATCATATATATATATATATATATATATTCCATTGACTTGATTATAGCTTCATTGACTTATTTATGGTTTCTACAGTCTCTAACTGTATTTTGTTTCTTTATTCTGATATTGACTAGCAGATTATTATTCATTGAATATATACCTATTGTTATTGATATTCCAACTATTTCTTATGGTCGATGCATATTAGATTCACTGAGTATTTTTATACTTATCCTTTTATTTGTTTCCCCTTTCCAGGTGCAAAGTAAGGCAGATTCCTGACTTTTGTCTTCCGAGGAATTCTACAATGTAGTAAAGACAATGTAATTAATTTAAATGTTGTATCTTTATATATGTGTATTAACTGATCCATTAGTGTTATATAATAGTATAGACAGATTGTATATATGTGTATGACATATTTTGGAGTATAAATGCAAATGTGTTTATGATAATGAGATTCACAGTTAAATTACATAATGAATTACAGGGTATGAGAATGGATAATGATTACATGAGTAAGGAGAATGATATGAATAAAATGTGATTGTATAGTATATGATTGGATAGATATGATACTGGGTTCTACGAGTATCGGTCGCCTCTGATATCTCCCGCATCTTAGGATCGTCGCGTTTCGAAATTGGGACGTGACACAAATGTAGAAGTAAAAAAAAAAAAAGTGCAGAAGGTGGAGCAAGAGAAAGGGTGAAGGAGGCAGCAGAGAAGTTTTGAACAAAGCAAAACACAGCTAAAGAATCTGATAAATCTGCTGCCAAAGTAGTGGGAGAATTAATGCATGAGTTGAAAGATAAACTATCCCATGATGACAAAGAAAAGTCTCACAGTCATCAAGAGCTTTTAACTTATTTTTTATTTCTTTTTTTTGGAATAGAACAACAATGATTTGGCACAAGAAACTTATCACCGTTAATTGTTTTGTATTAAAATTATTTTCCTTTAAGTGTTTGAAGCAGTAACATAATACTTTACAATTATCAAAGACATCGAGCATAGCCGTTTGCAGTAAAAATAAAAAATTTTATATAATTCCTAATTAATTTTGAGATTAAAGTTAAGTTGGGTTGAGTTGTAGTGTTTGAAGCAAAATGATGTTAACAGCTGTAAGTATTTAAAAAATTAATTTGTCAAGAGGTCTCTCGAATTTTGTTAGGGTGGATTGGATAGACCACACGTCAAACCTCAGTGCCTCGTAGTGTCTTACTTCAAGCCATTATGGGTACAGGTCAAATCCAGAGTTTCTCTGAATTTATGAGAAAAGAAGAAACATCTCTTCTAATAACCTATCGATAGGCAACCATAGTAAATAACAAAAAAAAATGATAATAATAAATTATAAACTTTTCTTAGTTAATTAGACTACTCTTAGAGTTCTAATTATTAACTTGATAGACTCTAATTGGAGTTTGAAATTATAACTTATTAATTTGGTAAACGACTATATATAGTACCATTGAATTAAAGCTCACAAGCTACTGTCATTTTCTAAGTTGGTCACATATCATAGTGTTTACCACTATAGTTCATACAACAATCATTTTAAAAAGTGTAAACCCCAAAGAAAAATTTAGGAAATCTCAATTTGATGACAATTGGAATGGAAAATGTTAAAGACTCTATTTAGTTGGAAAACAGTGCAAGGAATTTATTTCTTTTAAATACCTCTTAGATGAACTTTGGCTATATGGTGATGATGCTGACTGTGGCAGGGCGGTGTGGTTATGGCAACAGGAACAAGATAGAGATAAATAGGTTCTCCAGTTTCTTTAAACTCTGTTATTACTACACAAATATACAGATGGTCATGTAGATTCTTGTGCACTTGCTTGTAGCCTAACAAGATATTTGAAACTTTGAGCCATTTTTAATTCGCTCTAAAGTTGAGAACGAAATTTAATTTTTATATATATTCTTATATTTAAATAACTTTAGTATATATTGAAATGATATATTTTTGTAAGAATAATTTTTAATATAATAAAAAAATTTTATTCAAGGAATTTTTAAACTTAAAATCCACTTTCATTATCATTCCAATTCTGAGGCCTAAGCTACACCTACAATTGAAGCTTCCAGTATTAAGTTAAATTACAGATTGCGATTTTCACCATCCTTTGAGCATTCATCAGCTTATAAACTCTTTAGTTCATGTTTGGTTTCATGAAATTTAAATGAGAAATTTTGAAAAATTTATAAATTTTATTAAAATTCATTATTTAGTTAATAAAGTAATCAAAATTTATGAATTATTTAAAATTCATCGTCCAACACAATTTCGAAGATTTTTAAAATATCACGTGAGAAATAAAATTTTGAAAAATCACTCATTTTAATAAATGAAAGATTTTATTGGTTATCTTTTTATTATAAAAATATCATTAAAATTTATGAATTTTATTTTTATATAAATAAATGAAATTATATAAATTTATAAAATAAAATAAAAAATTTAAACTTTTAATTTTATGAATTTTGATAAATTTCATGAATTTTTAAATTCTCTGTCCAAACATGACTTAAAAAAATACAATAAAAGGGGGGAAAAGACAGTGTAGACATGAAACAAATAAAGGCTTATCCCCTAAAAAATTCTAATTATGTCAAAGATAAAATTAATTACATCTCAATTATATTTTATGGGTTTGATTTGGAGGTTACACCTCGGCAGCCATTAGTCCACAATAATTAAAGGTTATGCTACAATTAGCTATTTCTGTAGTTTAGGCAAATATACACAAAATTCAGAATCTTTCTGGATAATAAATCCAAATGAGAAAATTAGATTTTGATCCCGTCAACAAATATAATCTTTATGTAAAAATGAAAAGAAACTGAAAATAAAAGAACCAAACAAGTTGTGAGTTGTGATTTCATTTCCTTATTTCATCAGTTACATCAATACTCAGGATTCCAATCCAAGAAAACGAATGAGAGCTTGTTTGGTGAAAATACCATTCAAGCAATACTCTCTCTTTAAAGAATAAGTAGAACTTAAACATCAAGAAAGAAGGCCTGCACTCTACACAATTGCATGCATATATGTTTGATTGTGCTTATTTGTTGAGAGAGAAACACAGATTCACTTCAAAATATTATAAAGAATATGATATCGATCTACGGGGGCATCCATCAAGAAAGGAGGTTGATTTATCAGATTATGATTCATTGGGCGGAAAAGAAAGGGACAATCAGCTAAGAATTCTGATGTTCTGGTATATGGATAAGATGCAGTTATAGCTGATAGGGTTTTGCCACATCTGATATAGACCAACGGATGTACTAGTGAAAATATGAATAGATTCTAGAAGAGAAGGAATAGATGTAGTAGATTAAAAAAAGAATCTTTTTTCAAAAAAGAATAACACGAATTCAACTGGTAATATTGCAATGGCTGATAGAAAGCTCAACCCTGACCAAAACAAAATTGGACGAAAATAATCCATGTTATCCATTGCAACTAATTATGTTGTAACTAATTCCACCACTAAAAGAGGTAACAATGATCATTATTGGAAAATATGGAAGAAACAATGAATGTAGGAAAGATCATTAAAAATGCTACAAAATACAAAGCAACAAACAAATTAGAATTCAAAGGACAACCAATATCTTCAGCCGGTTATCCAAGATGGCAATTCAAGCAATATAGTGAAAATTTCTGGAATCCATAGCTATTAGCTTTGACCATTTCTCAATTACATCACATTTGAAAACAAAACAAAGTTTCCAAAGTAATAGCATTACCCTCATCACAATTAAACAGTAGGTAGTCTTTTTCATCTTCCTTTTTTCTCCCCTTCTTTTTCAAGAAATAAAACATAATAAGCACATCAAGGTGCAGCTCAAGTACATGGAAGAGCGAAAAAGCAATCTGCCGAAGCCAAGCATCAAACACACACTTATTTGTATAAGTCGTCAACTTCAAAAGCTAAAGATGAGAAAAACTGCATTAAGATTAATTAGAAGCAGAGAGTTTAAGACATTCACTCTGACATCTTCGAAGGCAGATATCGTTCCAGTCTGGCACCTGGTGCTGGTTTATGCAGACAGTCCGAGCACAAGCATCAGAGCATGCATCAAGCTCAGATACGCCACATACAGTAAGGCAAGTATCAGGAATTGGGTCCTTTGAGAAAGCCCCCACTTTTTTTAACATCCTCTTTGATGTGCATACCCTCTCGCACACAAAAACATCATCAGAACTCTTCTCCCTCCCTCTGATACTCTTAATTCTTTGCTCTTCAGCACGTTTCTTTTTCATAACTATAATTGCTTGGCCTGCAATAACTGCTGGGACAGCAGCTCCCAACAGGGACCACCATACTTCCACCATCACCAAAACAGTATTTAGTCACTCCTCTGTCCTTCACTTTTCTTCCTCTAACAGAACAAAAGAAACCAAAATGAGTCCGCTTCTACATTGGGACTGTTAGCAAATCAAAATTTCTCAGCTATAAGAAATGATTTATTGTGCAGTGCATTCTATGCATACGAATTTTCAACCATTTGTATGGATCTAAAGGCTGAAAATCCTTGTGCATTGAATTGTTATCCTTTGGCTATTCCTCATGGCAAAGATATGTTGCAATGCTAGAAATTTTAAAGTATACATTCTACATCAGGCAAATTGAAACGAGTAACTAGAAAATAGCTTATATAGTGTGTGGTAAAATGAACTTCCTAATAAATCTCATTAATAAAATTCATTTGTAAATGAACTCTCATGTTTGGCATCCTAAGTAATAACTATTATAATTCATTTACGAAGTTAACTCAAGTCCAAGTCAAATCAAATTTGTTGATACACTAATTTAGAGTTCATTTACAAATTTTATTAAATTCGATACGATTTCATTCAAGAATAACCAAGTCTATGGAATTAAATTCATAAGATAAACTTTCAAATAAATTTTTATGCATAGCTTTATACTAAACATGAAACTTATAGATTTACAAATGAATTCTATAAAATTTTATCTGATTCATTTATATCAAACATGCTCTTAATTTCACCAATAGCAGCACACACACAAAAAGGTCAACATTTGGCATACCATTTCAGAAAGTTATATAATAAGCACTATTACAGAAATCTAAAGAGTCATTATATACAAAATCTAGCTGAAATAAATTTAAAAAATGATAACCTTGTGGAAATAAAATCAAAATTAAGTGTTTTATTGATACAAATTAAAATGCTAGCTAATGGGTATTTGTAAAATTAAGCCTGGAAAAACACAAAAGCTTTTGAAAACCCTATATACCCAATAATCTTTGTTATCATATCTAATTAAAACAGAAAGAAAGTGGGAAAAAAGAAGAAGCAAGCAATGGATTAACAAATAATTGGGTTTTTTAAAGTTTTCTCGAGGCGATAACAGAAGATTAGAGAGAGAAAGAAAGCATAGAAATGAAGAAGAAGAACTACAAATAAAATTTCAATTCTCGAACCATGAAAATCAAGAATTTGGGATTTGAATTCTCGAATAGAAGGGAAGAAAACAGATAACCGAATCAAAATTCAATTGGATTTTGATTTTCCAAGAAATGTAAATAAAGATGGTGTTGTTACCTGGAATTGGAAATACAAACAGTGTGTTGTTGCGGTTGCCCCTTGACCAAACGAGCGGGTCTCTTTCTCTTTATTAAAATTTGTATGTTAATTATTACTAAATCCTTATATTATGTTAATTTTTTTAATTAAATTTTTTTATTTAATTATAATTTAAATAAATTTTAAATTTTTTTAATTTAATTCAAATAAGTTTAATTTAGATTCAGAGATTAAGTTTCAGTATAAATTGAGTCCATTTAAGCTAATTTAAAAATTTTAGGGATTTATTTATATTTTTATATTTTTTTTTAATTTAATCTTATGTATTTTATTATTTATTTAGTTTTTAAAATTTTTATTATATAATATATTTATTATATATTTAATTTAATAAATAAATAAATTATTAATAATATTATGTTTGAATTATATATTTTAGAATTTATAAAATTATAAATAATTTTATTTTATTTATTTTTTTAACAATAAATAGTATCTTGGATAATTTTATAGTATCGTACTAAATTTATTTTTTTATTTTAATTAAATTCTTAAATAAAAAAAATTCTTGTATAATCTTTATAATTAAATTTAAATTAATAAGAAAATATAAGATATATGTTTTAATAAATAAAATATTTATAATGTTTTATTATCAAATATTATTTAATTTAAATAATTTAATTTAATATTTATAACAAATAAAATAAAAATAATTCTAAATATTAGTCTAGTTGATAAATGTAACATCTTAATTTTTGAATTATTTTTAAAATCATATTTTATTAAGAAATAATAATATTTTAAGGATATTTAATGAATATAAAAAAAATTTTGGTTTATATTATTTTATTTTAAAGAAATAATTATTTAAAAATAAAGAAAAATATATAATTTTTAGATTTGACTTTCATTTTTTAAAACCGTATAAATTATTGAATTAATTTTATTATGCATTGTTAATTATTAATGTAATTATTTATCTATTTAGTTAATTTAATTATTATTTAGTTATTTAATTAAATTGTTAGTTTAAAATATTTTTAAATCAATATTTATTAATTTATTATTTATTAATTTATTTTATTAATATGTTTATTAATTAAATTGGGAGGAATATTCCAAATAAATATTTCCTCAGATTTTTTTCAAAATATTATTTTATATTATAATATATTATGTTATATTATTATTATTATTGGTTGGGGGAGGGGAGGGGGAGAACAGACTGGTAGAGCAACTAAGAAAAAGAAAGAGGGGGAGAAAGGTAGAGGAAGAAGTTGTCGGACTGCCGCCATCCGATCGTCTCCGGCAAGTACAAGCCAGTACAATAGGTAGAGGGCCACCGACGAAGCCAGTACAAAATTATTTTTAGTGCATTATAATTAAGTCATATACATGATTGTTTTGATTATTGGAAACTAATTTTGAAATTATCAAGGGAAAAATAATATTTGTATAGAATAGACAAAGAATTTGCTTTGTGAGATTCTTTTGGGTTTTTTTTTTATACATAGTTAGGTTAAATCTTACTTAAAGTAATTTTAATTTTAGGAGTTATTTTGATTCATTGTGTAACTAGATTAAATCTGATTTATCTTTAATGGGTATTTAACTTCAAGGTTAGTTGGTGGATTAGAATTATATAGTAGCACTAGATTCGGAAATTAATAACATGATATTGGAGTATTATTCAATGGTCAAATTTTGATTATTATTTTCTTCTAGATGTTAAGTTTAATATATTTAAATTTTATAATAATTCAATGATAGGATCAATATTTTTTAGATAAAATGTGATGACTATTTGATCAAAAAATTTATACATATCAGTTTCTAAAAAATAATTATTTGAAAGTCTAAATAATATTTTTTTAAATTGAAATTATACTGACAAATAAGTGGATATGTAATTTCTATTTTGTACTTATTATAAAATTTTTGGAGAATATTAAGATAGATTTATATGAATATTTATTTATGCGGTTAACATTTAATAAATTGTAGAATAACTGCTTTTAAGGTTTTTTTTGAAAATCTTAATGATGTCCAAATTAGGAGATTTTTAGAGGTTGAGCTTAATGATATGTTACCTAATTATTTTTAAAATTTGGTTAATTTTGAAGTTATTTTAAAAAGTTTAGAGCAGATTTAATCTCTACTACAATAAAAGATATTAAAGGAAGAAAAAACTTATATTAGAATATTTTGTTACATATGATTTACATATTGTATATAAATAATAGGGTTAATTATATTGACACCCTTGCATTTTGTCAATTTATACTAATACGTCTCTCTGTTTTTAAAATTATACTAAAACACTCTTTTATTTTGTCACCGTTATACAATGATGTCCTTCCGTTCAATTTTTTCAATTTTTTCATTAGTCAAATAAGAAAAAGTCAATTTTTTGCCTAAATTTTTTTTATAATGTCCAAAATAACCCTCCCTTAAACTTAACTTTCATAAAACTACATGTCGTTTCACATTCTCGTCAAACTTCACTGCTCGAGTTTGCACTCTCCATATTCATCATCAACGCCAGCTCTTTCCCAAGCCACTAGGCATTGGCCATGCCCATTCGATTTTTCCTTCAAGTTCATAATTGTGATTCTGCTAGCTTAACTCATCTCTCTCTCATCGGATAGAATATAGACACAGACACAGACATAGGTATAATAAGTACATAGGTACCATTTGTCTCTCATTTTATGAAAAACCCAGCTCTCTTAAGTTTTTTTAAAACAAAAAAAATCAAAAGTCCAAACTCACCAAAGCCTAAAATGGCTTAATAATGCCATGAAACACCAACCAAAAAAGTGATGAGAATCCAGAAGACGAACTAGAAAATTGAGATTTCTCCAAGAAGGAAGAAGGAGAAGTATCATCATCAGAAATGACGCAATCGACACGAACAATGACATTGTCCACTTGGGGGATAAGATAATGGAAACGGCGAGACACAACACATCAGCGGCCAAGCGCCTTAACATCTCCAATTTTGTTAAAGACAAGAAGGAGAAGGGAGTCAGGAAGACGATCGAAGTGGTCGATAGAGAGAGACTCGGTCTCTAGATAGATTCTGGAGGTGAGATCTGGACGGAAAGAAGTCATCTTTAGGAAATAAATGAGCTAAATTGAAGAAGAAGAAGAATTAGAGAGATCTGTAATTTACAAAGGAGAAGGTAAAAAAGAAGAAGAAGAAGAAGAAGGGTAGATCTAAAGCGAAAAGATAAAATCCAATTCAATGAAATAAAACGAAAGAAAAGACTGGTATGATAGCTGGCTTTCTTCCTATTTTTGTGAATGACTGGCAGTTTTATTGGGTTTTTTTAATTGTTTTGTATTATTATTATTTTGTAATTTCTTCTTAAGGAAAATTATGTAAAATGGTTCTTATGTTGATTAATTGGATATTTGGCATAATTATGAATTCAGAAGAAATTAAAATAGTGAAATGAATTGGTCGTGGATTAGCGTGATTCATTTTAGGTTCCTCTGTTATTGTCTCTTCTTTGATGAAATCTGAGGGTAGTTCTGTATATAAAGTTGTTTCTTTTTTCTTGCTAATTTCCAAGTGTTTCTTTGCTAATTCTGGACATGAATCGATTTTTGACTTTCATATGGTTGTATATTGAGAATTTTGATCTGAATTGGACTATACTATTTTTGTAAGTCTATGTTTATTCGTTCTTTACTGTATTATATTTCTTTGAAGTTTTTTTTTTTTAATTAGAGTTTTTGATATTTTCTTGGTGGTGGTGGTAGTAGTGATAGTGTTGGTGATACCAAATGGGTAAGAAAGTGTTTTTAGTGGTGGTTTTGGTTTGCATGAACTATTTTTGAAAGAGTTTGTATCAGGTGGCAAACAAATGAAAATTAAAATATAAATGAAGGATATTATGGACTTTTTATATTAATTTAACGGATTTTTTAACAGAAGGTCCTCAAATTATAACAGTAGTAAAATAGAGGGGTATTTTAATATAATTTTAAAAACATAGGGATGTATTAATATAATATGAAAAAATACAGGGGTATCAATATAATTAACCCTAAATAATATTCATATGTTTAATGCATATTTTTCATTAGGAAAATTAGATTCTACTTGTTAATATGAAATATATGTGTGAATATGGAAATTTGACTAATCAGCAGGACCAGTAGGGCATGCTGCTGTTTGGATAAATTGCAAACAAGTGAGAACATATGTGCTATACTTATTAATTAAATAAATAAATAATTGTTGTAAAAAAAATTAATTGTAATTGTGTTAGAAGTCAGGGAACACAATATTTTTTGTGTTTATGTGTTTAAATGTTATTAGGAATTACTCGATATGTACTTGAATGACTAATATGTTATATTTGTATTATTGTGATGTATTGGGATAAGACCATGACTTGGACTTTTCATGGTGCACTTGGATTATATATGAATTAGTATATGATTCGAGCAAAAATGCCTTATATGTTATATATGTACCGAGCCTGTTTACAGTTCCCTATTTGTAAATGGTACTTGAATTCAATGCCTTATATGTTATTTGCTAAATCTGGCAAGATCTTTCCCATTGTACTTGTTTTGTTGTAATTATTTAAATTTATAGTTTTATTGGATGTGTAATGTGAAATGTAATTTGTTTGAGTTTGTAAATTGTTATATGGAATTAAGGACATAAATATATATTATGTAAATATTTGAATATGAATGGTTGTATGGTCTTATTTAGTACTCTCTATTTGCTTTGTATATATTTTGAGTTGTGTTATAATTAAATTCTATTTTTCTAAATGATTTTGTTTTGTTATAATGTTAAATTTGATTACTATTTTGTTCTATCCTAAATTCTATTAGTTTGGTCTGTTTAGAATGTTTGAAGTGCAAATTTGAGGTTTAGATGTTCTGAGATTTTTGAGTTTGATTTGATGATAGAAGTAAACTTGGTGGTGTTAAGGGTATTAAGGATTGTAGGGTCTGTGAGTAAGTAGAATTTTGCAGCGTAGTTTTGATAACCTTTAAAAAAAGAATTTGAAAAAGCATTAAACATGAAAGTTATAGAATTATATCTCATATATATATACTTGTAAAATAGTTTTGTAAAATTCTTTTTGGGTGAGGAGATATTCTTCCTCAACGGAGACTGACTCAGTTGACTACTTCTACAGGTAGTCTGATATTGTTCTTTATTTTTGAGAATCTTAGAGGCTGATTAAACAAAAAATGTAAATATAAAAAATGTTCATATATATATTATATAGATTCTTGTAAATTTTCAAGTAAATTGGATATTTGTAACTCTAGGCTGAGATAGTTAAGTCAGACCTACCCAAATGAAATTTACAAGAAAGCATGAAAAATTTGGAAATTTTTTCATAAATTGTATAGTTCATGTTTTAGGCTAAAATTTGGAAAAATTAGATCCTTGGATATATAGTTTAATTAAAAAAAGAATCAAACTATTTGGAGTTCTGTGGCTCAAAGAAAAAGCTATTTAGTATGAACTGTTGAAGAAGGTCTTCAACTTTGTAATAACAATTATAAGAGAAATTAGAAAATTCACCATAAATCATATATTTCACCTTTTGATCTTAATTTTGGATATGTTAGATTATCAGATGTCTAGTTTAAGTGAAAAGCTAAGCAAACCATTTGGAGTTTTGTAGTTCAAAGGCAAAGTTATTTTGTGTGAACTACCAAAGAAGGTCTTCAGCTCGGTAATAACAACTGAGATTGAACTTAAAAATTTCACTATAAATCATATACTTTGCCTTTTGGCCTGAATTGTGGATATGTTGGATCTTAAGATATTTAGTTTAAGTAAAAATAATAATTGAATCATTTGGAGTTTTTCAGCTCAAGGGCGAAGTAGTATAGTGCAAATTGTCGAGGAAGGTTTTTTAGCTTCCCAATAGCAGTAGCACAAAGAAGCAGAGTGAAATTTTAAAATTTATAATAATTTATATAGTTCACTTTTTTAGCTGAAGTTTTGATATATTACATCTCTAAATGTATAATTTAATTGAAAAGAAACAGTGAACCATTTGGATATATGTTGCTCAAGGGAGAGCTAATTTACTGAGTGTTGTAAAGTCACATTTTCAGTAACAGTAGCATGAACAATACTTCATGAGTCTATATTAAAATAGAGATAGAACCTGATTTTTCTTCAACCCAGAACTAAGTTATTTTCTTCTTTTCTTCTCTATTTCTTCACCTATCAAACTTTAAATTGCTATATTTATTTTTTAAGACATTAATACTCTAATTAATGCACTACTCCTGTAAATAAATACTTCAAGTGATATCTACAACCTTTTTCTAAGATTAAACATTTAAAATTTCATCTTGAGAAGAATTGAGGTAAATTCTTTAAAACTTATATTTTGTTATCGATTGAGGTTATAGGTTGCATTTATAGCTATTGATTATGGTTGGTTGGAGAATTAGAGCAAATTGGTGAATAGTATTATGAATAGTAATTTTATCTCTAAACCTCTACTTTTTTTTTTTTTTATCTAAAGAATGGTTATAATGAATATAGAAATTTTCTCTTTAGACTTTAAAAAGTCTATAATTATAAGAATTTGACATAGATGATGTTGAGTAAGAAAAACCTTAAATTTACTTTCATTGAAATTATGTTTAGGTTTGTTTGTTGCTTGAACTTTGGGTTGATTTGGAGCAAAACTAAGAGTTTTTGAGTATGGAGTGGACTATTTCTACAATATGGAGGTGAGTTATGCATATGTAATTTTGTGATAAGTTTGATTCTTTGGAAAAACTTATCTTTGTGATAAGTTTGATTCTTTGGAAAAACTTATCTTTACATATATATATATATATGGCCATTATTCCTTGGAATAATAATTTCTTATGAATATATATCTATGAGTATATTTTAAATTATAAATTTATTTGTATATAAATATGAATTGTATCATTCGATTATAAGACCATGTGAGGTTTATCTGTTGATAATTTGAATATCCGAAGTATGGACCCAAATTTGTGTTTATGTCAGAATGCCTTACCTATAAGTGATACATCATGGGACTGTGTGCACCAGTGACTCAATTGATAGAGTTAAATTTGTCAAGGTCATTCCTAGAGGGGATAAAATTTCTCTAGGCTTGTGTTAGCGCAAGCATATATACTCTGTATGGAGATTGTAGTAATCTTATTCTGTATGGATGTCGTTAGACTCCTATTCTATTCTCTGTTATTTTGACATTTTCATTGCCTTACCTTATATTATATATATGTGTGTGTGTGTGTGTTGTGCCATTCCTTTCATGCACCCTTTGATTCATGTCTTTGATATATATATAAGCCTCTGTTTAGTTTTATTATATCTATATATAGATATTGCCTTTGAACCTCAGTTTTGACTTTGAACCGTAGGTATGGCATATGCATAATTCTTTGAGTTGAAGGCTCGCCTTCCTTCTATTATGGTTTTCAAGTGCTAGAATTGTTGGTTAGAAGACTGAGGATAGAGCTTCTTGACTACCTTCCCCTAAGAATCTAATTTAAGTATAGACTCTGATTATTTTGGATGTTGATTATTATTTTGGGATTGTAACACTCTTAGAGCTCTATAATATTCTGGATGGTTTATAATTATATTATGATGGATTATTTTAGGGTTGCCACTTGTTTATTTTGGATAGAGGATCTCATTTTCCTTTAATCCATTGTGAATAAGTGAATATATTTTGGATGATTATATTACAAGTTGATGATGATTATGAATATGGTTAAGAATGGTTATAGATATTGTTCTGTTGTTTGCCACAAGTTATGCTTAGGGGTTGTACAAATTTTTGGTAGCCTTAAGCTTACCTATACCCTAGGACCATCACATCTCTACATTTAGGATGTGATGAAGGTGGTATCAAATCTTAGGTTTGAAGTTATAGTTAATATGTGGCAATGAGTCTGATTAGAAAAATTATAGAGCATAGAAATCTTGTCTTGTCGATATTCTATTATCCCTTATTATGAATCTGCGTATTTGTCTAACTTAAATTTGAATTGTTTATTTTTGTTATCAGTTTTGATATGCCTCCTAGACGAGGTTGTGATAGAGGCATAGGATGTGGTTGTTCTAGTAGAGATGTTCCTTCTGAGGTTGGATCTGTTAGCCGAATAGGGGATAATGAGGTTCTTCCAACACCTCCATTGGATATGGCTTAGAGATTTCAGTGGTCAGAGTGGAATTATGAGATGATAGTTGAGTATATTGCCCAACAGAGGCAACATGCTCCTCTAGTACAGGTGACTTCAGCCCTACCACCACCTGCAACACTGGTAGCTCCTCCAATTGCTCTTCCTCAACCACCTTTAGTTTCGCAAGTTAAGGAAGTATCTTTTGAGAAATTTCTCAAACTTAACCCAACCGAATACAAGGGTGAGGCAGACCCTACTGAGTTCTTGGAAGAAGTGGAAGATAAAGCATAGATTCTGTAACACCTCAGCCTAATATGAACCTAACCCTTAAAGAGAACCTTAGGGGGAAAAATTTTTCTTTTTCTTTTGAATGTGTTATTAATCTGTATTTATGTTTGAAATTGATTGTATGCATGTTATTTGAATTAATTTTAGGCATAGAAGTGGTCTAGAGGCTGTTAGGACTTAATCGGGAAATTTTGAGTTTTTGGTGAACTGGGGGCAAAATGGTCATTTTTCGCCCGTCGGATTTTAATAGATTTAATATCATATTTAAAGGTAAAAAAGAATTTAAAGACTTGGAAATGGCATTGATAAATAGATGAATGGATTGAATTATGCTTAAATTGGTTAAGATAAAGTTTACTAGTTTAAGGTGTTAGATTAATGTATTAAGTAAAGGTAAGTTTGAATATGAATAAGTATGGAAAATAATAGCAATGTATGAGTTTGAATGTATATTTTGAGTACTTTAAAGGTTAGGATGATAATTGCTTATATTTGGTATATAATGTGTTTAATAGTAAATGCATTGTATGTTATGTGTATTTGATGTATTTTGGTGTAATTGATATGTTTTGTATTGATTTATAGCTTATCAGAGTGTTGTGTGTGGTAATAGGTGATCCGTCAAAAACTCCTGATCGGAGTGTGGATCGGCGAGCCGAGTAGGGCTCGGAAGCATTGGTTTGAGATCATAGCTATATTTTGTGCTTAAGGTGAGTTCTTTTGTATAATTTTGCATGATTTGCATTATTTATATTATATCTTTTGCATTCTAAAAATGCAGTTTGCTAACCAAAAGTGCCTAAAATGCCAATTGGCCCGTAAATAGACCTTCTGAAACGACTTAAACTGACCTTAACTTCAACTGGCCATAAAATAAAAATTAGAAAGCCAATTGGGCCACCACTTGGCCCAATCATCTAGTTCCGACCTCAGCGAAATGGTACCTCATGGTCCATCTAATTCCTTTGGTAACCCAGTTAACCAGAAACTATCGAAAAATTCCAAAACGGACCCGTAATTTGGTAGCCAGTTGCGACAGCGCAACTGAGCCCCGTCGAGCCAATTTTTGGTAAATTCTAAATTGTCTCTAATATTTTTCATATATGTAAATATGATTGTTTTATTCTATATAAGTTGTATATATGCTATTACTGTTATTTGGAGGCACATTCATATGATATTAGAACAGGGCTATTTCGATGGTATAGCGGGTAAAGTCCATCGACTGTGTGCACACTATGTTATGGGACCCCTACTAGAGAGGGACGTTGTATTCTCTAGTCGGAAGGAATATATCCTTATGTGAGTCATGTATTTATGGGACCCCTGCTAGGGAGGGACGTTATATTCCCTAGTGCAGTGCACTTTATGATAGTGCTGAGTTTTAAAGTTCAAATAATAATCCAAATCCTGTGATATCATATATGTGCTATCTATTATTACCTAAATGGTTATTATTGTTATTATTATTATTATTACAGTTAATTATCTTATTATTCATTTGCTATAGTTTATTTAATTCTTTATGCATTATAATGGCATTATTATTATTATTAAGCATCTACTGCATCTTTATACATTTGAACTCACTGAGTATCTTTATACTCATTCTCTTAGTGTTTAAATTTTTTTTAGGTTTTCGGTGAGGCACGTCTTTCCATTGGCATACCTTCATCTGCCTTGGAAGTGTTGGGTTTGCATGTAAATATCAAATTCTAAAGACTATGTAAACAATGTATAGAATAGTATTCCACGGTATTGTATAATAAGTTTTGGCATGTAGATATAATTATAAGTTTGCATATATATATGGTATTGCTTGTTAATGATATATTTTGAATGTTTATATATAGGAGAATGTTTGAATGTTCAGATATATATATTGATCTTGACATATTGATGGAGATCCAGAGGGATCATTAGCTGGAGATTGGTTGTGGATGATATTTGAAGTGGTGTTTGTTTCTTTTGATTTCGAGCCTAGTCCTATTATAGAGGAGATGCTGTCGAATTTTCTTCAGCATTTCTAAATTAATTAAATTATTTTTGATTGTTGTATGCCATATAGATAGTTCATTGGGTTCTTTGTGGTATTGGTCACCTATGCATCACCCGTACCCTAGGACCGTTGCGACTCCCAGGATGGGTCGTGACACTCAAGTTCTTGGTCTAGAAATTTTTTAAGTTTAAAATCTCTTTTATTAGGCCTTTCAAGTCTTTCAATCCTTTCTATAACAATAGGTAATTCTCTTATTCTTTGTTCATAAATAGTAAAGAAAGGATCTTGCAGTTTAAGACTGGCACTCAACTGAGTTCAAACTAGACCTCTAAGCCAATTATTATTAGCAGATCGGTTGGAAGACATAAACGTTTAATTATACAATTAAAATATTTATAATATATACCTTTGTAGACTGGGTCCACTAAGTTTCCGCAACAGCTTTAGCTTTCCTTCTAAGCACGTCACCAGCAATCTCTTCAGAGAGATATGGAGGATATGACTGACTGCCCTTTCTTGGTTAGGTCTTACTGCAACACTCCTGGATATCAAACCGTTTTGAAGGATGAAAGATATATAGAAGTAAAATAATGACACAAATAAAGACTTGGCAAAGATAGTTCTTTTAAAGAAAACTCTGTATTTTATTTCACTCCCCTTCTTCAATAAGCTGAAGAGGTATATATAAACTTTTTACAAATGAAGCTGGTGTCTGTTTTACTGTTTGCCAGCTCACAAGAGAAATGGTACAATAATTAAGATGGGTAGCTAGAATAGTATACCAGCTTTACAATATTTCAAAATAAAATGGACAGCTGGTGCCTCTAGTACTGTTTTCCAGCTGTATTTGATACAATAATTAAATAGAGACAAAGACTACTTTAATTTTACAGCTAAGAAGTCAGTCTTTATCAGGGATACGTTCTTTTCATTGTGACCACAAATTTTAAAGCTACTTTGACAGACAGTGCTTTAATATCTACAGCAATCTTCTGAAAAGCAATTCCTCGATTATCACGCTGAGGCTGACGTCATGGATGACGCTTTTTGTCACTCCATCTGTGAGTTACTGATTAGGGCATCCATGCTTTCTCTTAGCTTTGCATATCTCATAGCCATTTCCTCTGCAATACGTTGCTCTCTGAACTGAGCAACCTTCTTCTAGACCTTCATGGTTTCAGGTTGGAAATCCAGACTTGGATCTAAATCCACTAGTCTCAGAAATAATTTTTGTGCTTCTTCTCGTCTCTTGATCATGGACAATACTCTTGTAATAGGAGTATATTGGGACCAAATTGTAACAAACACTTTACCATCTCCGAAAAGGACATAATTACTTACATAGATTGCCTTCTCCAGGCTAGCTTTGAAATTTTTAATTCTCACAGCTTGGGTAATAATCTTGTTTTCCTTATACTTGGTAAAATAAAAATTTAAGTTCTGATTATTAACTTTCTGTGGCTCAACAAATTTCTTAGCCATAACAGGACGAAGATCCCAAATTTGATAAGGATTACGAACCGTTCCATCCTCACTACAATCCATAATTGTGCTAATAATATAACTGGTAATTATTCTTGAATCTGAACTCAAGAACTCTAAGGATTTCTGCACAATTTTTGGAAGTGATTTACACAGATCTTTATCATTTCTATTAATCTCGATAATTTCTGTCAGTCCTGCATCTGTATAGCAGAGACTATCTTTCGCCATTTCTGAGGGAATTCTCAGAGTTAGGCCTCCATATCCTTGCCAATGGATGTATAGGTGTAACATAAAGCATTCCTTGAAAGAATGATCTATCAAGTTCACTTTCTTAATTTTTCTAGTATATGTCACTTCTGGCGAAATGTATGAACTCATTTCATCAAGAAGTCTATCCCTCTCCATTACTAGCTGAAAGAAATCTTCTTCATTCCTTTTGCGGATTTCAAGTTTTTTTTCTAAATATGAAATATATGAAATAACTTTATCTGCAAAGTGTTACAATTGCTTGAAGTTTCGTTTGGCTAATCCTCTATGCAATCCAGAACACAACATAGATCCGTCTTTTGAAAGACCATAATCGTACTTAATGAAGTACCATCCATTTTCATCCTTGCAGGTGTTAGAAACCTCAGGGTTATCTACCCTCATAATTTTCATGAATTCTTCATGAATGTCATCAGACTCATTTTCTGATTCTTTCATTGTGACTTCTTTAGGAGATTGTTGTTTTTCCTGTTTTTTGAATTCAGTAAAAATAATATCCCAATT
>CANXYC010916811.1:0-38004 GCA_948193065.1 Aleurites moluccanus | reverse complement strand
TATATATATATATATATATATATATATATATATATATATATATATATATATATATATATATGCTTTATTTTAATAAATAGTGCTTACTTATTTCCTTGAAGTGTACATTTGTTTTCGTCAAAATATGATAAGAATTTCACCCATCTTAGAATTCAACCACAGCCCATTAACTCCATTGATTGGAGACGACAATTACCAATAGAATACATTCCTTGAAAGCAATTTAAAATAACAACTAGTTGAATTGAAAATTTGGAACTAATGTGCATAATAACATCTTAAAGAATCAATGCAAAATTCGACCAAAGTTTTCTTCATGAATACACTGTGGTCAGAATATGAGAAAGGCCAAAAAAATAAAAAGTTTCAAACCAGAAGAAGAGATGTAGAAAATCTGCAATTGAAAGTAATGAAAAGACTTTACTCTTCATAAACTATTTTTCATCTCAATTCATAGTCACCAAGCACTTGCACATATTATACAAAGGAACTGAAACGCAGCTCCTTGAGAGAAAAAAAAAAAAGCAAGGGATAAAAACTCATTTTCATTTTCATTCCCAATTAATCCCCAAGATTCATTCTCATCTGATATTATAAGTAGGATAGTGTACATGAAGCTCCAAATTATCTGTTAAGCCGGTGGAGATTTTCCAACTTTGTCCTGTTTTTTGCTTCTTCAAATGGAACTGAATGCCTTTTATTTCCTGCATATGATCCCATCAGTAGAACTGAATTATTACACAGAGATAAGCGCAATGCAATATCTTGATTTATCAAAGTATAATTATTGCCTGCACTAATACAAACAGAAACTACACACTTTTTAAGCAAGCATATTTTGTCATAACAAGCCATCCTGAAGCCTAGAGTTGAATGTGAAGTGATCAATTGTCGACTACGGTATGTTAAATAGAACCTTACTAATTGAAAATTCATAACCTTGTGTTTCGATGAAGGGGTTTGAAATGGTGAGAGTTGCATTTGATAAATTGATTAAATTCATAAATCTAGGTTAAGTTCATAAACATGAAAATAAAAATTTATTTGAGTGTGAATTTATAATATTCTATAAAAGATGTCATCTGAAATTCGCTTCAAATGAGTTCAGAGTTATAACTTTTACTAAAAAAATTGAAATTTTGAAATTTAAAACCAAATCTTTCAAATCCAAATAATTTCATCCAAACATAAAAGTTATAATGTATCATTTCCCTCCTCCATGCTAGAAAATTAAAATCTTTTTGTGGAATGACAGTGATTATGAACATCACTCTAACTCTTGCACAAAGCTTTTATGTTTACAAAACCTGGTAATTATATTTTAAGAGGAAGGGATTTTGTAACTAGTGTCTTAGTGGCCACTATCATTTTCTTTTCTCTTTTCCATTTAACAGAATTGAATTCAAGGCCATTGCCAATTCAACCAGAGTTTTTTTTCCCCTCATGTTGCAGCAAAGTATTGTTTGTTGTAAATCAAAGCCACAAAAATCAGAAATCACACGCTTGAAATTGGGTGTTCGGCTAAGCCTTCTACATAAAACTTTCTATCAAATCAACATAATTACTAACAAAACAAACTAGCACATATTCAGAAACATCTTCAAGAGTGTTCTCACACTCAGCACACAATACAGAACAACCTAAGCCTCCTCATATACAGATTCTACACTTCTATTATAACATATAAATAAGTACTAAACCAAAGCCACCAAAACAAATTTGAATCCGGACACTATAAGCCTTATAGGCTGGACCTCATGCAACAACTTCTATATTATTGCAAAATATTTCCAGTTTAAGACACAAAAGGACATTCACAGGCAACCAGAGCTTCAAAGGAAACATATTTATGTGACCCAAACTCCTAAATTGAACAAATACATATCCCAAAACCATGCATCACAATCCAAAGTACGCTTCTTTAAAGGGAACATATTTATTCAATCCAAACTCATGATTTTACAAATAAATAATATATCATCAAATTGATATTCCTTCCTAATACTTCCAGTGATTTCAATTTAATCACCTTCAATCTATTGAACCATTGATGATTCAGCAAAAGGTTATACATGTATTCACAGATGATATGGGGGCTAATATGTAACCATGGTTGACCTTCTTATGAATTTGAAGGATATTTCTCAACAGGATATGCAGTTATGCACATCGATATGACTCCAAACAGAATTTCAACACCCCCACATCATCAGCAAAATAACTAATGCACTAAGTCATTTTAAATGTCCTCTTGAGGAGAATAGGAAGAGAAGAAACTTCAAATTCAAGAATTCAAGCTTAGAATTACAGTCATATTTAATATGGAGTTTACTGGAGAAATTATAGGATTATTTACTAATACTTTTGGGTTTAATTTTTGTATTCAGTTAAATAGACATACAACTTGTCCATTAGTTTTAAATCAGGGCAATTTTGTAATTTCCAGTGTTGCTAGAAAATCTATCCCCATTTTTTAGGAGTCTTTAATTTTAGTTTTAAGTCTTATTTTGAGTATCTGTTGGTTTAGAAAGAATTTATTACTTTTTAGTTTATTTTAGAAATCTAAATCCTTATAGGATAAAAATAGTTTTGAAGTCCTCTTCTTAAAGAATTAGGAGTTGTTTGAGTAAATAAATACCTAGTATTATAATGTTTATAATTAAACTTTATTATTGAATATACAAAAACAGCAATCATGCCATTTCAAGTTGTGTGATTCAATGTGAAACTTAAACTAATTTATCTTAATTTACTATTCAAGTCACTGTTCAACAGTACTGTTTACAATACCGCAACAGTCTGTTATTCTCTGTTATTGCTTAATTTCGGTTCCCAAATTCATTCTTTTGAAACCCTAGCCTACCATCTATAGTTTTTTTTTACCCATCCTAACCTCCATTTAAGTCCAAATTCATCCCCTTATAACCAATCCTCTAACCCGTCCTGCATCAGCTCCCCACCTAGGAGTTCCTTCCTAGTAAAATAAGGAGATACCATTTTCCGTCCAATGGATAAATAATTCCAATTTTATTAGAAAAATGATTTCTCCCAGAAGGGAAAGAAGGCCAGGGACATAGATTTCTGTTTAATCTCTAAAAATGCTTGACTGGTATATAAATGTAGAAGATCTATGTCAAGAATCTTGAACATGGTTTCTTTTGTTTCTAATAAATGGAATAAAATTGCCACTTCAAACAGATTTGGTAAGAGAAGCATACCAAGGAAGCTTAAAAGTGTCCTTCCACCATCCCTGTTTTGAACAGTTGACAACTATTCTGTCCAATCGTACAATGATCTCAGAAAAAGTTGGCCTAGCAACTGGCTCTGGATGCCAACATTCATCTATCAACCTGCATGTGGTTCAAGATTGCATCCAAAACCATTGGATGCCTTATTCAGGAAAATGCATTACAAAAATAGGAATCAAATATTTCATCATTTTGTTATATATATACAAATTAATAGGTTTCAATAACTAGATGATGTAAAAAAGAAAAGAAAATCTTAAATGATGACCTTTCTTGAAGATCTACATATCTCAAATTTTGAAGCATTGGAAAGTCAAGTCAAAATTAGACTAGAAGAGAACTGATAAAGATTATTGATAACCTGATAAAATGCATACAACAAAATATGCCACCTGAATTTCAGTCCTTCAACCTATTTTATCTAGCATTAGACAATCATCCCCACCTGGTCAATCATTAATTTGTAGTCTCCTGTTTGAAACCCCCAAACACAATCCGTAGTTCTGGAATACCCTTATATTCAAACAATAAAATAAAATTAAAAAAGACAAAACTACAAACCTAGAACTTTAAGAACTGTTACAAACTTCCAATTCTAAGAATCAAAAAAATAAATATCATTTCAAACTAAACATTCCTAGCACAGTTTTATGGTCAGAACCTGCAAAAGAATAATGTCCATAGTGAATATGGTTTTCTACTGAAAAACTAAACTTACTCTTTTAGATCTGGCGGATAACTTCTTGATTTGAACTTGAATGGTGGTCTCTGCTTCTCCACACACATCAATTTGATGGCCTCTTCAGTAGACTTGGGATGGAAAGGTAGAATTCCCTCAATCATCTAAGTCCAAACAAAAAACACAAATACAAGAAAGAAGTGTTTAACACTAGCACTTATTTCCTATGATTAAACAACTGATAATATAAGGCTTGCATAGATCTTAATTATACTGCATTGACCTAATTCAGCTTTATACATCTTAAACAGCTGCTAAGATGCTAGTATATAATAAATTTGAGAATAGAAATGTACCTCATACACAATGATACCAAAAGAATATGCATCCACACTTCTATCAAATATTTCCTCTTTAAAAACCTCAGGTGCCAAATAAATATCTACAGATCAACAAAGTAACAACATTACTTAAATTCAAGTCAAGAACATTAATTGCTTTTAGTTCTTCACCAAATAACATGTATAGATTAGATTAGATAAGGAGTCACAGAAAATCTTAACAGATCATAAACTGGTTATCATAGTAGTGTGCTTTAACTTTATCTTTAAGTGGATGTTATAGGTGCAATATGCAAGAAATATCCAGTAACATAATGGATAGTGTAACAAGAACATACTTGAAGGGTCAATGGGAGTCCCTGGTGCTACTTTAGCTTTGTCAGGGGAAATCTTTGACAACCTTATCAAGCCAAACCCAGCTACCTTCAACTGACCACCACTATCCAGCAAAATATTTCTGGCACCTTACCAAAATTTCAAATATTAAAAAAGTGTACATCCAAATGTGTAAAAATAAAAATTCAATTTGCAATCAATTTCATACTATATTAACTTCTGCATTTGGTTGTCTTACTTTGGCTTTAAATCACTATGAATGATCGGATCTGGTTTGCATTCATGAAGATAGTTCATGCCCCTGATAACAAGAGAGCAAGTCATCTTAAAAAATCTACAAGTTGGAGACCAATGAGAGTAGTGTAATATGGGATAATGGTTTGAAGGCATTAGTTGTTCTGTTCTGTGTAGTACATATTTATAGTTCAGCAGTTATTCTAAATTCAGCAATTAAGAAAGCATCCTTTTTTATTCTAAAGAGTTGCACGTGCCTCGCAATATCAAGAGCAAATCTCAAGGCTTTGGATGGAGAAAGACGCCCTTTCTTCTGAAGATAACTTGCCAAGTCACCCTGAAAATATGCCAAATTTTCCTATTAAATCAAGAATAAAATTTATTCAATAAGGGTAATTCATATCCATGATACAGCATTTCCCTAGCATAACCAGACCAACAACGAAACCACTCTAAAGGAACACATATTTCAAGAACATTGAAAACGAAATCAATTATTTGATTAAAGATATGAAAATCAAAAAGAGTCCATTATATCATCAAGTCAAAAACTTCTCCAGGATATGCTTCTTCAATGCGCCGACCCCAATTAATTTTGGGATTAAGGTTGAGTTGAGTTGAGTATGCTTCTTTAATGCATTCCAAAGTTCAACCAAACTACATAACCATCCTTCTTATGCCGTAAATTGGTTCAAAGCTAAACAGACCAGAAAAGGTAACAGGAGAATACTTAAAAGTCTTCTTTAAGCAGTTTTGTACAGCAATTGTAGATATATCATGGAAAGTAAGAATTTTTTTTAAGAATAAGTTCATGATAACTATGAATATCTTGGCCATTCTCTATGCTTACTATTGAGTTTTTGTTTGTATTATAATATGCCATATCCAGTTTTTATTTCTCCATGAGTTGTAAACAGGAAACGTCTGCATATCTTGAAATCCTGGAAATGCAATGGATGGCAACATATCATCTTATGATAATACATTACACACAGACACACGAGGAAGAGAGAGAGGGGCTTACTTTTGCACTATATTCCAGAACAATCATCATGGGTATATTTTGGGTAACAGCTCCAACAAATTGAACGACATTAGGATGCCTGACCTTCTCTAATAAGGTGAGCTCATGTTTGAAAGCATTTCTGTTATAAAAGGAGGAGGAGGATAGAAAGAGGAGAGGGAGAGAGAGAGAGAGAGAGAGAGGGAGAAAAATGAAATGTTAAAACCCTGAACAATAGATTCTATAATTTCCTGGAACAGAAAAACAAAAATAATTGACTGCAGAGCAACTCTAGCTGCAAAGCAGTAATTAAAATGGAGAGAACAACATTCATTACGTGAAATGACAAAATTTCAACTGCCAACACTTTGTCCGCAATAATTAAGTGGACAATATTACAATTTGTTAGTTAAGGAAAGCCAACCTCAAAGATATTATTAATTAAAATAGCCATAATAAAGCTAGATAAATAAGAAAAAATAACCAACAATAAAAAATAAACATTAAAAATGATCCATTGCTTCAAGCAAACTCTAAATGGAACATGGTCACATACAAAAAGTAGTATGTACCGTTACTGAGATCAATAAACAATTATATTCTTTGTCAAAACTGAAGAAGAAAGGACATGGTTTACTAGTCCAGCTGAAGGAAAATACTAAAATGAACATGCACATTTTCATCAGAAACTGATGACATGTTGGCATTTGAAACTGCAAACTTGGCTGAAACTACAAACTACAAAGCATTATCAATTTGTAGATGCACATTTTCACTAGAAACTGATGACAAGTTGGCATTTGAAACTGTAAACTACAAAGCACTATCAATCTATAGATAATGAGATTCCATTATGAATCAATTGGGTCAACTTAAATATTTTTTTGTAGTTTCATTGGGAAAAGTGCCACAATTCAAACCAAGAGTCCATAAACACCAATTGGGATTTCCTTGACTGTTTTATGCCATTGAGCATTCATTACATCTAGGTAAGTTGATTCTATGACTTGTTGGAACTTGCTTATGAGAATATCCCTAATGTTTTTATAAAATTATACAAAAGAACTGTCCATAAAATTTATATAAGAAATCAAAAGAAGAAGAAGAAGGTCCTCATATATCATGAATGCGACTTACAAGTAAGACATCATAGTGCGTCGTGTAAAGGAACATTAACAAGAAGGAAGTGATTAAAGAGGATCCTATAATCCCCAAGCCCCAAAATAATAATAGTAATAATTAAAGATGTAATAAAATTGAATTTTAAAGCAACAGTGTCATATAGACATGAATGGGTGTAGGATAGAGAAATTTTATCAAATAAAAAAGGACAGAGAAGGTCTACTTATTGAAAAGCAAATATATAGATATGCCCATTCTAAAAAGCGCATAAACAAATTGATTGTGTTATTAATTGCTGAGATAAGAAATTGGAGCATGCTCATACTTAGAAACAAATTAAAAATTAAACAAAAGGAAGGTTAGAAAATACATGCTCTCAGGGTCTGAATAGCTGTCCTTATCAAGTATCTTAACAGTAACCTTGGTGCCATTCCATTTGGCCACTTGATATGTTCCCTGCTACCAAAAATATTCATTAATAGTTCTGATAAGACTTCAAGTGAAGAATAACAAAAATCAGTTCCCTGCTATAGAAAATATCCATTCCTAATTACAAGTTAAGTTCTTAAGCTGTAATTATTCAAAAGGACAAAGACATTGGACAATTAAATTAAATCATAGTTTACTACACTGAAAAACATCATAGTTTTTAAAGAAAAATTAAACCCCATTCTCTATCTTTTTTCTAATATAAAAATATTAAAGCCTTTTCAATCAACAAAATGTTGAACAAGAAGTAAAATTGTCAAACAACTGATAGAAAGATGCATAGTACTATGTTTTCTAGTAGTTAAACAGCTTAATCCAAGAAGACCATGCAGCATTACTACTGTAGATGTTTTCAAAGGAACATAAAAAAATATACTCAAACTATAAACTGTACATGGTAATTGGTACATTTAATGGAATATATAGACTGCGGAATCAGCATCTTTTGGAAATCACAAGTTAAAACAAAACAAAACTAAAATGTTGACAAATTCTAAACATAGTAAAAGTTTAAAAAAAATACTACAACTTTGAATGAATAACAAAACAAGCAAAATATTATAAACTTGATTTTATCAAGCATCGATCAATCACTAGGAAGTTATAGACAATAAAAATTTCCAAATACCAACTTATCAAAGCTATCTGTCAAACAGAAATGGAGGGAAAAACATCACTAATCTTCATCTCCCCCCTGGAAAAGAGTGCTGTCAACAAAGAAGAGAACCGATTCCGAAATAAAGAAGGATTGGTAATTAATTTTATGATTAAGTATAACAAAAGCGGATGCATCAAAACTTTGCAAAATCATGAAGTTTAAACTTTGTTCATTACACAAACTCCACCAAACAAGCGCAATTTACTTGTAATAAATTTGAAGAAAATAATATAAATCATACCTTTGAGATGCCATCAGCCTTCCGAACCTGTAACTCCAATGGATTAAGCTCATACTCTGGTACTTCTCGAGGATTCGCAACAGTCATTGGAGTCTTCCTGGTTTTCTAAAAAAAGAAAAACGAAAAATAAGTAAACAGAAATCCTCCCAGATTCAATAAAAAAACAACAGATGCTCAGAAAAGAGAAAGGAAAAGAAATTCAAATAATACCGGAGCTTTAGCTCCTCGAGCCTTCAAAATATTGTAAACCTCTACATTTCCATAGTACTTAGCATCAGCACACGCCTGTTCAAATGAAATCACATAATACAATATATATATCAAAAATTGGATTATTTTAATTTTCCTTCCAACCAAACAGAAACAAGAAAACGAAAAGAGGAAAATGTAGATTACCGTACTCCCCCAGCGATCACGAGCATCAATATTAGCTTTTCTACTCAACAAAAGCTTGACAACCTCCACATGTCCTTCACAAGCAGCGATATGCAAAGCAGTTCTTCCATCCAAATCAATACTATTAACATCAATACCTTCATTCAACAAATCCTCTACACCTCTCACATCACCTCTACAAGCCATAAACAACAATTGCATAGTAGAATCAAGATTCTCCGGCACCGTGAATTGCTCATCGTGATCAGGACTCCGGCGAATAGGATCGAGCGACGACTGCCTCCCAAAACTAAATCTTAAATTATTCCTCCTCGGATCAAGAGATGATTGCCTTGAAAACTGCCTGCTAAAGGTTCTTTTCAACGACCCAGTCGAGAATTGCCGAGAAATTCCTCTTTTCAGCTGTGTAGTAATTCCTTCCATTTATTTATTAATTATTATTATTATTATTACAAATTACATTTATTATTATTGGATTAATATGGAAACATTGATAGAAAATGAGCTTTTTCTTCTCTCGTTAGGTGTTGCTTGGTTGTTTGTTTGCTCGTCGGATCGAGAGCGTCCCGCCGGCGAGGAGAGTTATGCTCTCGATATCGAGCGATGGAAAGTGGGAGGAAAGAAAAGAGAAAAAGGGAAAGAAAACAGAGAGAGAGAGAGAGAGAAATGGAGAGTTAGAAAAGGAATGAACGGGTAGAGAGTGGTTTTAGAGACCCAAGCGAAGCGCAAGGAAAGGGAAAGGGAAAGGGAAAGGGTAAGAAAGAGGGAGATAGAAAAGCCGTTAAATTTTTAATTTTCATTCATTATCCAGTACTTGCGCGTCTATAATACGTGCAAACTAACACGGTCGACTTTATCTGATTCGGAGTCGGTTCGGAGCAAATTGGAAGCTAATGTGAAACTGATTGGAGGATGGGGACTAGTTTTTACTAAGTCTGATTTTTTTTTCTTTTTATCATTTAAAATTATTATGAAATAATATTTAAATTTGAAGTGTAAAATTATGAAAAATAAGGATGATCATAAATTTTAAATATTCAATTATTTTAAATAAATAAATTCAAATCATTTTGGAAACTTTTTCTAACATTTTTGAGATTTCTTTTAATTAATATTTCAGTTCTTATTGTTTAAAAATTAATATTTTAAGTCCTTGACATAAGCACATTATTTATTGTATATAAAATTAATAAACTTTTTATCAAAATTTAGTTATTGATATTTTAATTTATATAGCGCTTCCATCCATAAAATTTAAAAATATAATATATTTTAATTTTTTAAAAATAATTTATATTAAAATATTTTAACATAAAATATTAAAATTTCTCAAAATCTAATTTTTATTTAATTTAAATAAATTACAATATTATAAAATAATTTAGTCTCTTAAAATTTTACATTTTTAATATCCACATTTATTATACGTAGTAATTTTACCAGATTTCTAATAGATTAAAAAAATGTGATAGATGTATTTAAAAAGTAGAGTTAGCAAGCTATGCATATCTAATACATTTATGAACCCATGTGAGCTATCAATATTATTTTAACCAATGAATATGATCAGTGATAAAGTAAGAAAATTAATTTTGATGCGTCGGATAAGTAAAAAAATTAAGTTCGAATTTTTACGTAATAAATCAAGTAAAAAAATTTATAAATTAATAATTATTATAAATATATAAATAAATATGGATATTCATTCATCTATCCCACTACTCATAAATTTTTATAATTAAATTTAATTTTATTGTATCATTTATGTTGTAATTTATGGTTGATTTTTATATATTGTAACATATGATAAAAATGAATTTTATAAATAAGAGTTCATATTACTTTATAATACACACCAAGAAAACAATAGAAAACTCTCTCTTCTATATTATTATTATTGTTCTTATTATTGTTTTTGTTTTCTTTATTTTCATAACACGTTATCAGCACGATTCTCTATTTTTAATCAATCAAATCCAAGTAAGTTTGTCTATTTTTAAAATGTTAATTTCATACATCTTATTTATTTTATTATTTTAATAAATTATTTATTTTTATGAAAATATATTAGTTTATTATTCTTATAGAAAATTATTATATTATCATTGTCTTTATATTTATAAGTTATGTCTCGTTACTTTTGATTAATAATAATGTTATACTTATATGTTTTAGAGTTTTTTTTTTTTTTTGTTAATGGATGGATCAAAATTCTTTTATTCTTATACTATCGAATTTTGTTCTCCATAACACATTTGATAGTTTTCTTGTTCAAAAAATTTAAAGATATTTCTCTTGATAACATTTTTATTCAAGTATTTGAGGTTTGAAATTTTTTTTACTTGATAATATTATAATTTATATATTTGAGTAAGTAAATTTTATATTATGCATTGTCATTTTATTTTTCAATCTACATCTAACATAAAAAATTTCTACTCTAATTTTGATATTTGTTTTTGTATAGATTATAATATTTTATACTTGTTAAAATATAATTTGAAATAAATAAAAAATGATTTATATTTGAGATCTTATAAAAGTATAAGTAAAAAAAAAAAAATTAGGATAATTATTATAAATTTTTTAATTTAATCATGTATTGATAATGATAGTAAATTTATTTATTTTGATATTGTAAAGTTATTCTTTTATTTTAAATATGTTGATTTTTGTTAGAATTAACTCTTAATGCGTGAAGAATATTCACAAATAATAATATGTTAATATTTTTTATATATCGAATATGTTTCTGCAGTAGCAATATCGATAAGAAAGATCATAAAAATGTTATGAATTAATTTCATGCATTGTGATTTAATCTCATTCCCTGAAGTGAATGCAACCATATTTAACTGAATAAAATAACAAGTCGTTAATGAAAAATTCATAAAATATATTATGGTGATTTTATCTCATTTCTTTAAGTGAATTTGGTAATATATAACAATAATATTATGAAATTTAAAAATAAATATATAATAATTATTCTTTTTATAAGAATAAAGAAATATCATACAAATATTTATTACCACTAGAAGTGGGATAAAATTATACAGAAATAAGAATAGAAAATGTGAACAATTTTTTTTTAAAATAAATATTATCGATATGGTATGAAGAAAAATTGGTCAAATACTTGTTGTATGATAAAATATCTTATTAATATTTATCGAACATCGCAAAAAGAGAGAAAAAATATGAAGATAAATTTTGTTTCTAATAATGATAATCTTAACTATGATCATATATATATTGTTCACATTGATATGACAAATATGTTTTTGAAAATATTAAAAAGGAGAATTGATTTCTATATATATTGTGAATGGTGCGATAACTCGTACAATTTAAAAAATGTAAAATATTTTTTTTATTTGAAAATGGGTGAGACAATTATTTATGATAAAATAAAAACAATTCAAAACTCCAGAAGAGTCAATATATTATCACAAGAGGAACAAAATTTACTATACAAAATACATTATTTTCTCTAAAATCTCATAAAAATTTGTTAAGTTTTAAAAATATTTATAACAACGAATATCATATTGAGACAGTAAATGAGAGAAATTAATAATACCTCCATATTACAAGTATTATTTCGAGTAGAAAAATATAGTGAAAAATTTTCTATTATTTTCTTTAATTTGTATTATACAAAAATTAATGAAATTAAAAAGAATCTTATAGTAAACCAGAAGTTTACATATCCAAATATTTTTATTATTTGGAATGATAAGTTAGGTCATTTTGGTTTAAAAATAATGGAAAAAATATTGAAAATTCACGTTGAATCCATTGAAGAACTAGAAGATTTTTCAAATTAATCAATTAACTTTTGGTCAAAAACTATATATTTTTCATCTAAGAATTTTTGAATGTGCGATATATATTCTAATTATTCCATCATAACGCACTAAGATGAGTTCTCAAAAGATGTTAGAAATATAAGTTGAATATAAATCTCCCTCAATAATTAAATATTTTGAGTCATTAATAGGAGATATATTTACTGCTCAATTTGTAGATTGTCATTTAATAAAGTAATATTCTCAGTATCAGGGAGAGATAGTAAAAGTTGAGAAATACAAAACAATATGAACAAGAAGTTCATAAATTAATTTATCTGCAAAAATTAGCAAATCAATTGCCGAATGCAATTGCTAATTTAAAATGAGTAACAAAATCTCATTTAATAGCTGTTAATATTTTAATTTGTATTGTCATCCCAGAATAACAATATATTAATATTAATGAATTTCAAGCACGCTTGAAGCGTGAATAGCTATTGATTATAAGGATAAAAATTCTCAAAAGAGAAAAGAAATAAATAATAAAGAAAATTTTATTAAAAATGCAGATATTAACATGAATACATTTACTGAAAAAGTAAAAGTATCTGAAATTAATAAAGATAAATATATATTAGTAAATTATGTTAGTTCTGAAAAAAAGATGGAATCAACATGAAATGGTTATGGACTATTGTTTTGCATATAATGCAGCATTAAATATTATGAATGAAAATGATGATTTTGAATCACTATTTGTTTAAGAATGTTGAAATATAATTGATTGGCCAAAATGAAAAAATGCAATACAAGCAAAATTGAATTCTCTTGAAAGACGTAAGGTTTTCGGGCCAGTAGTCCAAACACCTGAATGTGTGAAAACCAGTAGGATACAAATAGGTATTTGTACGAAAAAGAAATGAGAAAAATAAAATTATAAAATACAAAGCAAGACTTGTTGCATAAGAGTTTCCATAAAAACCTGAAATCAATTATGAAAATATATACTATTCTGTGGTGGATGCAATAATATTTTAATATTTTATTAATATAGCAATGTATGAAAGACTTGATATGCACTTAATGGATGTAGTCATAACTTACCTATATGACTCAATTGATAATGATATGAAAATCTCTGAAAGATTTAAAATGCTAGAAAAATGTAATTTAAGTTATCGAGAAATTTAAATTACGAAGATCTTTGTATGAATTAAAACAATTTGGACCCATATGATAAAATCGTTTTAGTGAGTACTTGTTCAAAGTAAAATATAAAAACAATATTATAGAGAAATTTGTATATGAATTTGCCATAATTATTATATATATTGATAATTTAAATATTATTGAAATTCTTGAAAAATTTTCAAAAGTAACATATTATTTGAAAAAAGAATTTGAGATGAATTATTTTGAAAAAATAAAATTATGTCTCAATTACAAATTGAATATTTGGCAAAAGAAATTTTTATTTATCAATTAACTTATACACAAAAACTTCATTTATAATTTTATATACAAAACACATTCATTAAATAGTTTAATGGTTGTTCGGTCACTTAATGTGAATAATGATTCTTTTCAGTTAGAGAAGATAATAAAGATATTTTTAGTCCTGAAATACCATATCTTATACCATAGGCACACTAATATGTTACAAAAGAATGATGAAATTGGTGTTCAATAAATTCGTTCAAGTGACAATCTAATAGATTTGTTCACTAAGGTATTGCCTACTGCAATATTCAAGAAATTAGTTAACAGTATTGAAATGTGACGCTTTAAAGATTTTCAGTGATATTGCAAATAGGGGGAGTTTTATACTGTATTCTTTTTTCCTTAACCAAAGATTTTGTCCTGTTAGATTTTCCTGGTAAGGTTTTGAATAAGGCAGTATACCATTTGCAATACAATAATATTATATTATTTTTCCTTCACTAGTTTTTTTTTCTCACTGGGTTTTTACTAGTAAGGTTTTAATGAGGCATATTCTTTATAAAGATGGACATACAAGGAGGAGTGTTATAAATATATAAGATAAATATGGATGTTCATTCATCTATCTCACTACTCATAAGATAAATATGGATGTCTATTTATCTATCCCACTACTCATAAGTTTTTGTAATTAAATTTAATTTTATTGCACCATTTATGTTGTAATTTATTTTATAATTTATGGTTGATTTTTATATATTGTAACATATGATGAAGATGAACTCTATAAATAGGAATTCATATTACTTTATAATACATACCAAGAAAATAATAGAAAACTCTCTCTTCTATATTCTTATTATTGTTCTTATTCTTATTTTTGTTTTTATTTTTTTTTTCTTTATTTTCATAATAATAATTTTTTTTTTTATTAAGTGATTCAGACGCACATGAACTTTCACGTTTCTTCATCCCTGTCCATGGTTCATGATTTAGTGCATAATATAAATAAATTAATCCTAAATTTTTGTAAAAAACCTATAAGTTTATTTTTTTATCACAAAAAAATCAAAAAATGCTATGAACAAAATAAGTGTTTTAAATTTATAGATTGTAGGAAATAAAGGGGATGGCGTCGTTTTGTCAAAAAAAAAAAAAACAATATAATATGATGTCGCTTTCTCGTGACCTTACTTTGTGCCGAATTGCCATGCAGAATAGCTGAGTAAGAGATTGCTACTTGGTTGTGAACAAGTGGAAGTGGTTGCGTAACAGGATGTGATATGGGCCCATCTATTCAGCATCAAAGCGAATTGACGGTCAGAAATGGGCCCACCTATTTTGCATCTACACGAATTGACGGAGTCAGAAGTTTTTTAATTTAATAAAAAAAAAATTATGCATATAATTAGTAAATTATTATTTTTTCGTGTAAGTTTTAGAAAGAAATGTTATTTTTGTTTTTATTTTAGAAAAAAGGATGAATTTAATATCATAAAAAAATATAAATTTAATAAATAAAACTCAAAGAAATCAAAAGTTTGTAGTGTATATAAAATTTTTATCTAAAATGTCTACTTTATAGTAATTTTATTTTAAAAATTTTTATTTTATAAATTATCGCTCTTATATTTATTGTTAAAAATTTATCTAATAATAAAAATAAATAAATATATAAATAAAATTATTTATTAATGAGATAACTCTTCAAAAATTAAAATTTAATTAGTAGAGCTCAAATTTTAACAAATTAATATATAAATTTTAACGAAATCAATGATATAAATATATTAAATTTATATATATATTTCAAATTCTTTAAAAATCGAGTGAGGTCAATTAATTTGACTGTATAAATATGATACTATTAGAATAAAAATATGTTTATATGGTAATTTTTTTTCTTAATATATTTATTTTTGGAAATTTAAGAAGTTTAAATCAGAGCTGAGTGCAAATCTTTTTATACCCAATTGTATGATTTCTTCAATTATCATTGTTCTTTTATGGGTTCTATTTTTGTTTCATTGGTTGGCCGGTGTTCTTTGTGATATGTTTTTTTTTTTTTTTTTGTCATGCGCTTTTAATATGAAGGTTCAAAATATGTGCTGTTGGTGTTTATCTATATAATTATGTTTTTTTTTTTTTTTTTAATGAATGAAGTTTGTGTTTGTTTTAAAAAACAAAATTGAAAATATTAGTGTTTTGTAGGGCCCATATGAGCTGGCAGTAGTAAGGACAATTTAATTATTTAATAAATAAAAAATTTAATGATATGGCAGTGGTAGTGTACTCTGTCACACTCCATTTATTTTTCCAAACATGGAAGAGACCCATATGGTTGGGGTTAATGCGTCCCAAACTTCCATTAAAAGTTTGTTATTTTTATTCAATGTTTGTCTCATCCTCAATCAAAAAAGGAAAGAAAAATGATAATCTATCTAATCCTCAATAATGCTCACTTTGATTATACTAATGCCATAATTGTTATGTGTGAATTATGGAATTTTATTTTTTACTTTTTAATAAATTCAATTATTTTGATTTAACTCTACTATATGTGGTAAAAAATTAAATTACCAAATCAAATATTTTTTTAAATTTAACTACCACAAACAGCTTGTAAATAATTTTAATACCACTAAATAAAAAAATTATTGATAAATTATATATAAGAGTCTATTTGAATAGAAAGATTTAGGTTTTGAAAATTTAAATTTAGGATTTAAAATTTAAATCTATTATTTGGATGGATTAAATTAAATAATAGTTATTTGGACAAAACTTTCATTAAAAACAAATCTATCAATAGGGGGTGATATCGGTTTGGTTTGATCGGTTTAAAAGGTTATTATTAAATTAAATTAATATTTATGGTTTGAAAAATTATCAAATCAAAGTAAATAATTATTATAATCAAACTATCAGTTTTGATTTGGTTCATCGATTTCAAACTAATTTTTTTTTTATATAAATCATCATTATTTTATTTTAAATTTAAGGAAAAATACCGATAAAATATCGGTAATAAAAAATTTTAAAAATAATTTAATATTATATAATTCAAAATATATCTATTTTATTAATTAACACACCCAAAATTTATATTTTTCTTAAGGATTAAATTATTTTTTATTTATTTTTAATTAATTTTCATGGATGGTATTTTTTTGAATTTTAAATTAATATATATATATATATATATATATATATATATATATATATATAACACTTTGATTTAGTTTTATTTGGAAAAAAAAATATTCGAATTACAAATCAAATTAAATTTTCGATTTACTTTATTTTTTAAATTAAATAAATTATAAAATTATTAATTTTAATTTAATTAATTTAGTTGATTTCGCTGCCACATTTTCCAGGCCTAATAAAAACTTTCATTCACCTATATAATTTAATGGTCCACTTAAGTATATTTTTTTTAAAATATTAACATTTTATACATGAGACTTGGCTCAACAAGATTGTACTGAAAAAAGATGATATGTTTGGGGCCTTTTGCTTTTCCGATGTGGGATTTAATTTCATTTCCCATCACTCACATGGTTACTACTTATTTACATAATTGCTCTAAGTTTATCTACGAGACTACGACTAGAAATAGTATTTGTTTACGTGCGTACATAATAGATTCTTCGATTCCTCGCCTACTCATTTTCATAGATTAATATAAAATTGTAATTTGATTAATTATATGAATTATCTGTCAAATATTATGTTATTATTAATAATCTACTTTAGAAGATTATTTATTTTAATTAATACATATGAAAATTCAAAATATCATTCCCTACATGAGATGCCAACAATAAGATGCATATAAAAAAAAAGATAATTTTAATATTTTATTTCATAAAATAGTTATAATAATTAATAAAAAAAATAATTATATCAATTAAGTGGCAAAATAAGTATTTAATTATTTTTTTTATTAAAAATTAATTTTAAATTCTCACTACCATCATTCAAACAATCAAATGGCAAAATAAGTATTTAATTATTTTTTTTATTAAAAATTAATTTTAAATGCTCACTACCATCATTCAAACAATTAAATTTCAAATGTCAAATTCTATCATTTAAAGGCACCCTAATATTATTTGTATATATAGATTTATGTATATAAATTATATTATATGTGAACATAACAAATACATTTTTAAAATGTTGGTTATTTAATTTTTTTTTTAGTAGTATCATTTCATGTTTTATAAACATGATGACTTATTAGAGTGGATGTCAAAATCTAAATTTCACCGATGTTAAATTTTTTCACTCTATTATTTAAAAAGAATGACTTATCATGTTTTTATAACATCAACAGTTAATTTAAAAATAAACAGTTAAAATCTTATTATTTAATAAATAATTAATAACTCATTAAAATTTAAAATTATTTTTTAATAAAATTTTAATTATTTATTATCGAATTAACTATTAATATATATAAAAAGATACTGTCTAATAATATGGAGATGTTTGCATGCCCAATTATAAAATTTAATTGCCGTATAAAAATATATATATCGACAATTAAAAATTTATTGAGTGTTTGAATATTTAATTTTTAAAATCAATTATCGATTATTTTTTTTTTAAATCGATAAAATTTAATAACATATAAAAATTATAATTATTAATTAAAATTTTTATTAATTGAAAAAAATATTTTTATTTCAAATAAATAATTATCAATCGTTTATCCAAATAACTCTAAGCGTACTTGCAACTTCAACAACCACCTATATAATATTTTTTCTTCCCAATGCTTAAAAAAAAAAAAAAGGTAAACTGTTGACATTATACAAACGTGACACTTCATGTTTGTATAAATATGAAAGGACCTCATACCAAATTTTCTTTTGTTTCTCCAATATTTCAATTGGATTGCCTCGCTAATTAGATTTGGTTTTGATATCTTAATTCATTTTTAGTAATTTTTAAACCCAATCTACAATTTTATAATAAGAAAAATCATTTAGAAAACATTCTCAATAAACAAGTACTCGTCTATCATTTTTTAATTTCCAATCACAATTAGTTAATTATTTAATAAGTTGTGTGATTAATTTATAAATTAATTATGATAAATAAGTAAAGAAAGATTGCTACTCATCACCTAATAATTTCTCCATAATTATAAACAAAAAACATAAATATATATTTTTAACCAATTTTAATTTCTTCATTATTCTTCACAAGAAATCTTCAGTCTTTGTTTGTTGTGAAGTTAGGTGAGATTGTAAGGATGTTTAAGTCATGATTGAAATTCTGAAAAGTTTTCATTGTTATTAAGAATTTTACTGAAGTATTTATTTTAATAATTAGTATATGTGTAACAAAGATAAAATTTTTACTATTTACTATTTAAAAACTATAGAAAAATCATCATTAATTTTTTTTTAATAATAAAATAAAAAAATTAATTCTTAATTTATTATTTAAGAAAATATATTCTTATTATTTGATTATGTCTCGATGTGCTAATAATTAAATATAATATAAACACAATTATTTATTTTTTTAGTTTCATAAAATTAAAAAAAAAATAGTTATTCTTATTTTTAGATTATAATTATTATATAAATATAAAATATGATTTTTTTTTAATATATATAATATGACATCTTATTATTAGTTGAGTAAAGTAGTTAACCAACTGATTTAATATATCAGTTTCACTGAATAATTTTATCGTAAAAAGGTAATTATCTCAGTCATTTTAAGCATAATAAGTGAATCTTATGCCTATTATCCTATAATCGTAACTTCTAGTATATATATGCATGTTGAGAAGTCATTATGAAAATGGAACAAATGTTTGGACATAAAATTTTCCTATTTATATAAATTTAACTCTCCATTATTGAATTAATATAATTTAATAGAGGAGATTAAGAATACGAATCCTCACCACGTACGCCCCCTCCACTTCAAAAATTTTGTACGTTAAAAAAAATGAACGCTTTTATTAAACGGGAATTGGGCATGATATATTTATTTATATTAAGGATCCATTAAATCAGGGATTTTTAATTTTTTGATTATTTTTTATTATATAAAGTTAAAATTAAATATGATAATTATTTATTCAAATTAAAATTAATTTATGATAGACCATAATTATTAAATTAAAAATTTAAATATAAAAATTATTAAATTAAAATACATCCAAATAAATCATAATTAATTTATCACAAATTAATTATAATTATCCAATTTTCAAAAAATATAACATACGATATTAAATCTAAATTAAATAACTTAATTACTATATATATATATATTTGTATTATGTATATATAATATATGTATGTAGTGTAATTGATTTAAATAGTCACTAAAATAATTTCATTTGGTAGTCGCTTGATGAATTTTTAATCATGTCACATGTATAAGATATTACACATCATCTTACTACATAAAATGTCATGTCAGCTAAACTTTAGGAATTATGTTTAAAAAATTTAAAAATTTAGTCATTATATTAAAAAAAATATTAAAATTTAGTGATTTTTGAGATCATTTATATTTTTTTTTACCTTTTCATTTTTTTAATTATTTTTTTCCATTTCAAAATATTCTTTTAATTTTTCACTAATTTTTTTTAGTTATTTTTATTTTTTATCAAAATATTTTTTAATTCTTTTAAGTGATAATATTTTTTAATTGAAATTTTATTTAATTTTTATAAATTCAAATAATAAATTTTTTCTAATAATTTTAAATGAAATGTTTTTATTATTATTATTATTATTATTAAAGCTAAAATAAAATAAAAAATTTTATCCTCTAACTTTCTTGTTATTTTAAATGGAAGAATTGTTCATTTTATACTATCATATTTAATATTATGAAATTAAAGGGTCTATAAGACTTGATTAAATATAATAATTCGATCAATAAATGACATGATGTTGATAGAGAGATTACGAGTTACATCACATTATGAGTAGAAGTACCATCTCCTACAAAATGATACCATTAAACTTCAATAAATAAATCACTCTCATTTAAATGTATTTACTAGATAAATAATAAAATAAGAATAAAATTGATAAAAAAGTTAAAAAATATATTTTTTTATTACTTTTTTATTTTATTTTATTTTAGCTTTTATAATAATAATAATAATAATAATAATAATAATAATAATAATAAATATTTCATTTAAAATTAACTATTAAATATATATTAGTTAATAAAATGATAATAAAATTCAAATGATTTGACGGTTGATCATCAAATTGAAATATTACTATATTTCAGGTTCAAGTTTTGAACTTATATATATGTAATTTATAATTAATATATATATATATATATATATATATATATATTAATAACTAATAATTTTAAATTTATAGATTGATTTTTAGAAAAAATTTATTATTTGAATTTATCAAAATTAAATAAAAATATTTTTATTTAAAAAAATTAAAAAATAATTTGATAAAAAATAAAAAATAACTAAAAAAATATTTTGATAAAAAATTTATATAATATTTTAAAATAAAAAAAATAACTAAAAGAATGAAAAATAAAAAATATAAATAATTTCAAAAGTCATTAAACTTTTATATTTTTTTAAAAATGATCACTAAATTACTAAATTTTTTTCTTATAGTTATTAAAATTTAGCTAACATGATAGTCTGATATAACATTTTGGTTATTTAGCATTATAGGTGATAAAGTGATGTATAATATTTAGTGACCACCGGATGAAATAATTTTAAAAGATTTATGATCAAATTATTTTTTTTTTTTTAATTAGTAACCAATTCAAAATTTGCCCTAAAATTTAGGGACTATTTAGATAATTACTCTTTATATATATAGTAATTTAATAATTTAAATTTAAATTGATATGTGATTATCTTATCGTATTTATTAGTCAATAATTAAAAGAGGATTGAGGTAATTAATCCTTCATTATATCCATGCCAGTTTGGTTTGGGTTTAAAAAGCCAATAAGTGGTTGTACTTCCAACAATTAGTTACAAAAGTTAGAATTTGTAATTTTTTAATTTAAAAATTAATTTATGTTAAAAAATATCATTAAAATTTAAAATAATTATGAAAATAATTACTATTAATTAAAAATAAATATATTTTTATTTAGTTATTTTTATTAGTAACCGAACATAATCCTTAAAAATTGACCATACTGGCGTTTGCCTAATAAAAACTAACCAACCATTACTCGCATGTAGTCTTCAGACAGAAGCTAAATCAAAATATCAAATCAAAAGGTAATCACTAGGCTAGTGAAAGTTAATTTGATAATGTCAAATTAAAATTAATAATTTTATAATTATTTAATTTAATTTAATTTAATTTGAAAAATAGAAAAATTTGAAATTTTAATTTAATTTATGATTTGAATATTTTTTTTAATTTCAAATTAAATTCAACCTATATTACAATTAAATATATTTTATTTTATTTTATATATAACTACATCTTTTTTTAACTTAAAATTAATTTAAAATTTTAAAAATAATTATTTATAAAAATTAATTAAAAATAAATAAATAAATATAATTATTGAAAAAAAATATAAATTTTGAGAGTATTAATTAAAGAAAAAGACAAATTTTGCATTGTATTTTATATTATTTTTAAATTTTTTTTATTATCGATATTTTTTTTTAATTTATAATAAAATAATAATAATTTTTGAAAAAATATCTTTAATTTGAAATAAATAAATTGCAAATCAAATCAAACTAAATTTAATCCAACAATTTGATTATAATAATAATTTAATTTGATTTAAAAAAATTTTAAATAAAAAAATTAATTTGATTTAATAATAATTTTTCAAACCAATCAAACCAAACCGATATTACCTCTATAATCACCAAAGATTCATACATACGCATGCAAATATCTGTCAAGAAACAATTCCTGTTCACTTTGCTCAATTGATTACCCTATTAAAATTCAGGAGCATCTGCAAATCTCCCAGCCATGAAACCGCTAACATGCTAGTAATTTGTAAACTATGCATCGCGAAAGAAATTACTCCTAAAAGTTCATACACTATGCATTACCAGGTGCGAGTGTTAGCCTCATGAAATGAAATAAAGCCGAGTCAAAAAATTGAAATTGCAAATAATAGCACCGAGCGTGCACTTATGCAAGGTGCAGACATCAAAACCAGTTGAACTAATGAAACAGCCTAAAATTAACTGCATCCAAAAACTAACTTCATTTTAGATGTGTATGGCAGCCCAACCCATAATCATTTTCTTGATGAGAAATCACAGGTGCTAGAAACATTTAAATGTGTTAAATCCGCGTGCACAAAATGGAGGAACAAAAAAAAAAAAAAAGAGATCATTTAGAAGTGCCATCCTGCTTCTTGTCTTTATATTTCTTGGCAGCCTTGCTCTTTGGTGCTTGATACCGCCCAAAGGTGCCTTTGCTCTTTCGCTCTTGATTCCTGCCACATTTAGTTGGCTTCCCCCATGGTGTTTGTGACACTCTCCCAAAGGACCCACTACTTTTGCTCCGACCCTCACCTCCACCATGAGGATGATCAACTGGATTCATTGCCACTCCCCGAACTACTGGTCTTCGACCCAACCATCTGCTCTGCCCAGCCTTCCTAAGCTTTTGAGCATTATGGTTGGGGTTTGAGACTCTACCAATTGTGGCCCGGCATTGAGAATTAAACATTTTTTCAACACCTGAAGGCAGTTTCACCAAACATTCTTTTGCTGTTGGCTCCTTTAAGATCTTAGCACAAGTGCCTGCAGCTCGAACCAGCTTGCCACCTTGACCCGGATTCATCTCAATATTGTGGATTAATGTTCCAATTCGCATAGAAGCCAGTGGCATGCAACTTCCTACTTGAGCATTGATATCAAGATGAACCATTTGTTTCATCATCTTGTCCCGTAATGAATGAGTATCACCTGCATCTGTCATAATAAAAATTAAAAGAGAGTGAAGTAAGAACAAAATGTTGGTCACAATTTCAGAAAATAAAAATGATGCTTTTAAGTTTACAGCGACAATATTTTAAACAATAAACTAAAAAAAAAAGAGAGTTTCCGAATTTCTCCACTTTCTCAAATGAGAAAACAAGCTTCAAAATTTTCATTTATTCCATTATTTTTCTCCAGTTTTCCATCAGTCAAACAGCAAATGCATTCAAACATTACCTTCTAAAACAAAAGAAACAGAAACTTGGTGAAATATCCGGTAAACCATAAGACTTTGATATAAATTCAAACAGTACCCTTTTACAACAAAAAGAAACTTCCCAATCCGAAACAACCCTTTTCTTCAGTTATATAGGTGACACCGAAAGTGGATCAAGTAGAGCATTTCCGCCTTTTCCCCATCATATCCATCCTCCAGGAAAAAAATTTACAACTCCTTTTTCCTCGTTCAGATTAAAAATAAATTTTGCCTCTGAAAATGCGACCTCTCTCTTTATTATTCCTTTTCCCATTCCTTTTTGCAAATCCCACACTTAAATTCTCAGAAATTAATAAGGGGAATGAAGGTAAAACATTCAGATTCGTAAAGAAATTCTTTTCTTTTTCTTTTTTCCTTAAGAAAATGAAGTGTTGTAAGCAGAAAATAAACATAGCACGAAACAAATTAAAGAATACCAGTGGATAAATTGCGAAAAGCAGGGTTGATAGAGGGGCGGGAAGCAGGTTGCCAAATAAACTTATTCAAGAGAGGTGATGAAGCCGCACGAGCCCGTCCCCATAGAGCCATGAACTCCAATGCGTATGGGTACTATCTCTTTGGTGAAAGGAGGGTTTTTGACTTCTGCAAGTGTATATTAATGAGATCTTCAAATAATTTAGCAATCAAAATGAATAAAATAAAGGAGCAACCACAATAATCATTTCTCTTCAGACCTTGAAGATAGTAATTTTAATTATAAGGCTTATAATTGTTATTATTATTTACTACCATTGAAGTTTTTCTTTAAGTTTCATACTAAATCTCCATTGAAAACACAAAAACCACCACAAGCGAAATTGAACAATCAAAAGATGAAAGAAAGATTAACCTTAAATTTTGGCTTGAGGAGCGACAGACGATGGGGATATCACCGAAGGAGAGAGAGAGTTTCAGAGCTAGCGGCGGCGATTTCAGTCACAGTGACGGCCGACGGGACTATCAGACGAGAGAAAAAAGTGAGCGAGAGAGTTTTGAGAGCAAAGCAAACGGGTGTGAAGCGAGAATAGGTATCTCTTTTCCCTTTTTTTTTTAAACGGAAACGACGTCGTACTGAATTTGAATTATATTTAATTATTATTATTATTACTAGAATTATATTTATATACAATTGAGTACTAAATAACAGTTGCCAAACGAGTGCTTGTTTTTATCCATACGAGATTCAGGGATTCAGAGTCATCTCCATTTCTCTAGCTCAACTCTCTCATGGCGGCTACATCTTCAACAAGTTTCATAAGAATTCAAACCCTAAAACCTTCTTCTTCATCTTATCGGCCTTTTGCTTTGATATCTACTTTTGGTGTACCTGCATCTTTTGCAATTTCGAAATGCACTACCAACAATTACCAGTTCAAAAGGAAGCTCGTGGTATCTGCTACAGCTACTGATAATAATAACAACTTATCCACTAATGTCTCTGCTCCTTCCATGGCCGCATCAAAGTATGTGAATTTCTGTTTTCCTAATTCCTATTTTCGTTTTTTTTTTGTATTTGATTGTTGAATTTGAGGTGGTTAGTTTTGTGATCTGTTGCCATTTATAATGACTTCAGGGTGAGGCGGCATACTATCTCTGTGTTCGTTGGGGATGAAAGTGGGATGATTAATCGAATTGCTGGAGTTTTCGCTCGGAGGGGATACAACATTGAGTCCCTTGCTGTTGGTCTAAACAAGGACAAAGCACTCTTCACCATAGTTGTCTCTGGAACTGAAAGGGTTCTACAACAAGTTGTAGAGCAGCTTCAGAAACTAGTCAATGTTATCAAGGTTGCAATATTATCCTGGGCTTTTTTCATTCCAAACTTTTGGTTTTCCAATTCATGATGCGGCTATTATGCCCTTTTTGCAAAGCAGTTTTTTTTTCTTTTTTTCTTTTCATCAATTTACAATTTTCCTGGTATTTATTTTTCATGTAAACATTGTCAAATTGTTAATTGAAGAACCATAAATATCCAATTCTAAGATTTTACTTTGATGTTCTGTTCAAAAAAGAGGCTGGTATATCAAGATGGATTTTCAGTTGCCTATTTGTGTATATATATATACACACACACACATATAAATATTAGTCTTTGTGCTAATCCATTGCATCAGACTAATTCCTCGATTTCTTACTTTTAATCTGATAGCCAGGTTGAAGATCTTTCCAGTGAGCCACAGGTAGAACGTGAGCTATTGCTTATAAAAGTGGATGCAAATCCTAACTGCCGTGCTGAGGTAATCTTTTGGTCATTAAGCATTAATAATCTTCATGAGTTCCAAAATGAGTCATGTATGAACTCTGGTTACATATTGTTTCTTGATGATTTAATCTCCAGATCATGTGGTTGGTCGACATTTTCAGAGCAAAAATTGTGGATATCTCAGAGCACTCGTTAACAGTTGAGGTGATGATTTTTGAACTTTATCTCGTCCATTAAAAAAAAAAAATGAGCAGATGAACTTGAACAATTAAAGATTACTGTGTTGCTTAAGTCGGTCATCTGGACAAGTGACTGGAATGCAGAGTTTCTTTTTGGCAGAAAGTCCCTAAACATTTATACATATTTGTAAACAGAGTAAATGTGCATATGAATAAATAAATGTATGTGTTATGTAAATACAGTAAACTATAATTTCAAGTGATATGGGCTATGAATGATAATAATATTTGGTATGTGCCAATTTTATATCCATTTGGCTACTAAGTTCTCTGTCAGCATTGCTATGGGAATTACTGGTATTCTACATTTACTGAACCAAAAATGTGATTGCATTTTCTTGTTGACTTCACCATGTCAAATTTCCAATTTATCTTAAATTTAGAACTTGGATTTTTTCATTATACCATCTGTTGGTATATATTTGTTTTTTGCAGTTTCTAAAATAATATGAAACTGAGTATACGGTTTGAAATATAAAGGGATCTTCCTCAGTTCCCATCCTATTTTAGCTGGAAATGAAAACTTTAAGTTTTAGAGTGTCCGTGCTTGGATTACTGCTCTTAATGATTCCACTGGTTGGACTTGCATGAAGTTCCTTGAGAATATTTTTTCTTGCTAAGGAATCAAGGGTGTAGGAATCTAATAGCTCTGGAATATATACAACACATTAGTGATCCAATTGCTAATATTAGGATGTATGAGGAACATATTCATACTATTTTCTATTTAACACTTAACATTATGATCTTCTGAAGATTGTTTTGCATAATATTGCTGTTATAGCATCTTACTATCTTTTATTCTTATTGTACATTATGACTATTAATTGTATTAGTTGTTAACTTGTTGTGCACCTATTTTTCCTCATCATAAAGGCTGCAAAATTTTTTTTCTGTCATGAACCCCTTGATTCTTGATTATTTCTGCCCAGCCTGGTCCATAAAGCCTAAATTTTCCATAAATATCAGTGTTTACTAATTTTTCAAGTCCTAGTAATAATTCATAGAAGAAAAAAAAAAGCCACAATTCTTGAAATTTTCATGTAAACTTCTTTGTTGTTGGGTGTTTGGGTTGATAACTGCATCTTCCCTTTGCTTTTCATGGCATCTTATGTATGATAATTTGTCTTTGCCATGCTTTCTATCTATCACATTTTCAGATGATTTGAAAGAACTGGTTGATTGAATTTATGAACAGCCATTTATTGTCTTCCTTTTATTGTGAGTGCATGCATATGGTATCTGTTTAATGGTGTATGAATTGTCAGCAGATTAAGAAACTTACGCTTGAATGAGTGCATTGCATAAATTTCTGGTTGATCTTATTGCTAATTCTGAGTAATGTTAATTAGTTTACTGTATTACACGTCATAAGTCTTGATTTTTACCTTCAACTTTATACAATTTTTGCAATGTAATTCTTGAATAAAAATTTCATGTGATCAATTACCAGCTATAAAAATTCTGGCTATTTGTACCTTATGGTCACTTGAGTTATTTTCTGTTGTGTTAAAATTGAGATGGAATTATTTAGCCTGCATGTGGGCTTAAATGCGGAAAATAACTTTCTCAATGCAGATGTGGGAGTTTAGCCTACCATTATGATGACTGATATTGGAATTTCTTTATATAAACACTTTTTGCCAACAGATTATGTTAGTTATTGTGGGACCTACGGCACATGATTCTTCTTAATTAGTCCATTATATTAGTGGACTTTAGTTGAGATCAAATAGGGGTTCCATAGAGGGGCCCACATGCCTTGTCGGCATTTTTTTTCTTACTCAAACTTTGACTAAACACCAGAGAGTAGCTCATATGGCTGGTAGATATGAATTTTTACAATCTTTAAGGTTCAAGTACTTGGTTGCATAAAAATTGTTATTCACGAACTGCAGTGAAAAAATGTATAAAGTTTTTGGTGTTTAATGTGTTTTTGACAACAATGGACACAAAAATGATAAGGACAATGCTATTTCTTGATAAGATAAAGTTGGTTTTAGTTTCACTTGATGGTCTATGGCTCAATTCAGTCAATTGCATGTGCTTAGCTATATAATAAGGCTATTCATATTGTCCTCTTCATTTACCTTGCCTTCTGTCCCCAATGTACTTGTTCCTAAACTAACAGAAATTAGTAAACAAAAGAAGATTGTGTGATGTGTTATTGGGTTTGGAATTGGAATTGGGATATGGCTCTAACAACAGGCTGTTTGGGTGGTAAAATTAAGAACTCCAATTTTGATATGTTCATTTTTTAACTGGATTTAGTTTGCTCTCGCTAAATATGTTAATACTGCTTATTAAATTCTGTTGTTTGTCTTATACTTTATTTTGTTTATACATAGTTTTAATTTTTATAAGTTGGTATTCTATTTGGTTATATTCTATGAATTTATGTTTTCCCTTATCTCTAATCATATTGCAATGTGAGACACCATGTTTATTAAGTGTGATTTTGAGAATCATAAGAATATGTTATTACCCATGTTGAGAACATTTTGTGCCCACCGCTAATTAGTGGTTTTCTGTGCAAGTGTCTAGTATGTTTTTATTAATTGAAATTCAATTGTCAGTGTGAAGTCATAAATTCCTAAAGAACAAGTTACTATGTGAATGGTTCAGGTAACTGGAGATCCAGGGAAGATGGCTGCTGTACAGAGAAACCTAAGCAAGTTTGGAATCAGAGAAATTGCAAGAACTGGAAAGGTTGTCTTTTTGGTTTTTTCTTTACAGTAATTGTACTCATGTCAGTTTCTGTGTACATGCTGGTTTGTTACTAATTTCTGAATCTATTGCTTTTAATAGATTGCATTGAGAAGGGAAAAAATGGGTGAACATGCTCCCTTTTGGCGATTTTCGGCTGCTTCATATCCAGATCTTGGAGAAATAAGGCTTGATGATGCTCTTTTGGGGTCAAGAAGCAGAGCAGTCATAGGTGAAGATGATGCCTCAGGAGGAGTATGCAGTTCTTCTAGTTCTGAGTTCTTATTTCCTCCTAGATATTTATTTGCACTTCCTACTCTTATTGATGTATTTACTTTATTTTTTTTTATAACTGTCTTAATGTATTATGCATTACTACCTTTTCTTTTTCCTGTTAATCCAGGGGGATGTTTATCCAGTGGAACCATCTGATAGCTTTACTGTCACTCAAGTTCTTGATGCTCACTGGGGTGTTCTCAATGAGGAAGATGTAAGAGTGCTTATTTCTGCTTAGAATTTCTGTTAGCTTGCAAACCTCTTCTTCTTTTAAAGCTTTTTATTATGAATGAATTATTATGAGTGAAAGGGACAATGGGGCAACCAGTGATCTGATGTTGAAGATTAGTGGACTAATAGGATGCTAAATCAATTTTTTTATTTTTTTTTTATTTTTTTTGTGGTTTGCTTATTTATGCCTACTGTTAGTGGGTTCGATTGCATAATGCCTTTCCATCATTGTGAAATTTAGTCCTGTGTTACATTGGGCCAGATGGCGCTGGAGAAATAGTACTTCCATTTACCTTAATCTAATATAGGGCACATGTGAATGCTTGGTTAAACATTTCAGACAACTGGATTTCGATCTCACACACTATCCATGCTTGTAAATGACACTCCTGGAGTTCTTAACATTGTTACAGGGGTATTTGCTCGAAGGGGCTATAACATTCAGGTGGGTCCTTTTCTTCTTTTCTTTCTCTCTCTCTCTCTTGTCTCACCTCCCCTGCCATAAAAAAATTTATTTGCTCATCTGCTCCATTGTTTTATTTGCATCAGAGTTTGGCTGTTGGGCATGCAGAAACTGAGGGCCTCTCTCGAATTACAACAGTTGTGCCTGGTACGGATGACTCAATCAGCAAGTTGGTGCAGCAACTTTATAAGCTAATAGACCTTCACGAGGTGAGAAACTCCAGCACTAAGGATGATGTATCATGTTAGACAAATATATAAAATTGAGTGCTCATTATTTCCTTTGCGCATAAAATATACTTCTCTTGTTTAGAGAGTCCTGTCATCTGGGATTAAAGGAATAGCCTGTGAAAGAAAAACCCTGTTGTGTCAGATATTTATTTTTCAACCAGAAGACGTGAAAGAAAACTGTTTTGTGCTTTTGGCCTTGCATGCTTTGTTTCCGACTCGCACTATATGAGATCAAATGGTTTATTTGCTCCAGAAGTTGGGAGCACTGAATGGGTTTGATACATGTGTTTGGGGTTTGTTAACATTTATGTTAAGCAGTCAATTGTAACTGTTGGTGACTTCTTTAGGTTCGGGATCTTACCCACTTGCCATTTGCTGAACGAGAATTGATGTTGATAAAGATCGCTGTGAATGCTGCTGCCCGGCGTGATGTCCTTGACATTGCTAGCATTTTTAGGGCCAAAGCTGTTGATGTATCCGACCACACAATAACTCTTGAGGTGAGTAACCTTCATGTATTTTTGTTGCTGATGATAGCTGGTAAGATGCCGTACCTGGTTATCTTGATTATCCATTTGTTGCTTCTGCTTCATGTCTCAATCTGTTTTCTTTCTTCTATTATTTTCAAGGTAATGACTTTGCTTTGAACGCTTTTTCCAGCTTACAGGAGATTTAGACAAGATGGTTGCACTGCAGAGATTGTTGGAACCCTATGGTATTTGCGAGGTTTGTTCTGCAAATCTTAAATCTTGTGCTTTGAATTTCTAAGTATGCTCACATGCAAAATGTGTTGTATTTGGCTGAGCTAGTGATGGTCTCTTAGCAATCCAGTAAGCTTTACCAATACCACCAAGGGAAGCCTCTTCCTGCAGTTTGCTTTAGATCTAACAAGCTCCAAATTTCGTTAATAATAGCTTGGAAAGCATTTCGTACAACAGTGTATATCAGTAGTAATCTAACATCTTTCTCACTTGTTTGTTTTGTGTACATTATTGCCCTTATATATCGGTCAGCTACAATAATGCCATAAAATATAATATTTTATTAAATACTAACTACATTTCTTGTCTTCTTTAGGTGGCAAGAACAGGGCGAATAGCTTTGGTGCGCGAATCAGGCGTGGATTCTAAATACCTCCGTGGATATTCTTTTCCTATATGATGGACTCGGTGACGCTTCTTTTGGTGATGTGCAAATTTCTTACATAAAGAGGACTCGATGAGGCTTCTTCCTATGATGTGGAAATTTCGACGATGCCAAATTTATGCCTTGCTCAGAAAAAAAAAATAGAACTCTCTATTTATTTACATGGCCAAGGATAGACCCAAAGACAATTAGTAGTTTGTGAATTTCAGTGGTGAGTAAGTATTGCGGCTTTGCCAATATTGTTTTGTTTTTAGAACATTAGTTCCCTTTTCTCATAGCGTGCAATATATCTGTAGATCACTTGCTTTCAAACAGTTGTTATTTCAGCATTATAATAGTCATGCACTGAACATGAATAAAAAAAATAACTGAATTATCTGAAATCTTAAGATCAATTTTGAAGGCCAACAATTTCCCCAGTCATTGTTTCAAGTTTATTTACATGTATTCTTATATTTTTATTAATTAATTTCGTATCAAACCAAATTGTTAAAAAGGATTAGCCACATAGAAAAGTAATTCATTTCATTTCCCTCAAGGGACTGGCTGACTGTACTGTTCTGTCATGTACATGCAGTCAAATGAAAAAGAAAACATATTATCATTTCACTAACCAATCACCTAAAATGACAAACATTCCAGAGGCCCACCATGTTAAAGAAAACGTGGCAGTTGAACATTCAACTTTATCACAAGGAAAACTGGAAAACTCTATCGATCAAAGGGCCATTTTCATAAGCCCGTTATTAAACATTTCATACAAAGCGAGGAAATATAAACCATTTTTTTTTTTTTTTTTTTTTTGAGAAGAAGATAAAACTTATATTAATTAAAGAGAAATACATGAGAAAAATTCAAATAACAAATTAAATCCCAGTTTCTCAGTAAACCATTTAAACTTATAGACAAGATACATTCTCATGAACTCTCTTAAAGACTGTATAACATCATCTACAGTACGACTATATATCATTTCATTCACGAGCAACAACCACTACCTGTTTTCCAACATTGCGGCCAGTGAACAGTCCTATTAGAGCTGTCGGACCACTCTCGAGTCCTTCTGCTACATCTTCTATGTATACAATCTTACCTTGTTTGATGTGAGGCATAACCATTTCCATATATTTGGGATAAAGGTGATGAAAGTCACCAACTAGGAATCCTTCAATTCGGACTCGTTTTACAATAATAGATGTTAGGTTGTGTACACCTTCAGGCTTGTCAAGATTGTACTGAGAGATCATTCCACACACAGAAATGCGACCATGGATCCTCATGTTAAGGAGCACTGCATCAAGTATTTTCCCCCCAACATTTTCGAAGTAAATATCTATGCCTTCAGGAAAATACCTGACACACCCAAATACATCATAATCAACATTACAATTGCATTCAAACATTGAAATGTCAGAAAGTGAGAGATTGAGAAGTATTTTGGTTTTCAAATGCCTTCGAACAATTTTTCAGAGGAACGATATCGCCTGTGGTTGGTCAAAGAATTTCCAATGAAAACTTTATAGTGATCTAGCAGAAAATACTAGATCCAAGCTTGAGAACAATGGTTAAAATTTAATATTCCTGACCTTTTAAGAGCTGCAGTTAAGTCAGGCTCTTCCTTATAGTTGAAAGCATCATCAAAACCAAACTTGTTCTTCAGCAGATCAACCTTGGGTCCAGAAAAGATGGAAAATAAAAATTAGTAGGTTTCTTTTTTAAAGTAAGGTAAGAACTAACGACTCTAACTATTATCTAGCAAGAGAATAAGACAACTACTTTATTAAACCACAGATCTGTCTATGCTTTGGTTGCATTTCTTCTTTGTAATAAAATGCTTTCAAAATCTATGGTGCTGCATTTGCCGTTTATTGTAAACAGAAAGCTTAGAGCTATAAGACAAATACTTCCACTTGGGGAACAAATAAACTAAATAAACCGAAGGAATGAATTTTTGGCATATTAATCTTGAAAGTCAATGCAGAGGGAATCAACTTTGAATATCCTGCCAATTAATACATAAGATGTAATGCTTAAGAACATTGTCTCACCTTTTCTTTCGATCCGGCACTTCCAACAACGTAGCAACCCAATAATTTTGCAAATTGCCCAACAAGCTGACCAACTGCACCAGATGCTGCTGATACATAGACATACTCTCCTTTCTTAGGAGAACAAACCTCATAAAAACCGGCATAGGCGGTCATACCAGGCATACCTAACAAGCAAAAAGTAACAACAATATTATGAGTTTTGACCATCAGTATCTAGGACTGGTAGAAAAGTCTAATGTCCCATGCAGCAAAAATTTACATGTTCCAAATGCACAACACATTATTTAAATTCCCATTTTCATGTATTAAAAAACCTTAAAAAATCTGAAAAAAGAAAAGCACTGACCTAAAATTCCAGTATAGTAGGAAAGAGGCACATCAGTATGTTCAATTTTAAATAAACCTTGTGGTGATACAATGAGACTATACTCTTCCCATCCAGTTAAACCCCAAGCAAGGTCTCCTTTCTTGTAATTTGGATGTGTAGAATCCAAAACTTTCACCACTCCATATCCATGAATGAGCTGCATAATCCAAAACCCCAAGTCAACAAATGCAGAAAATTGTTTGAATCTTTCAACACATTGAAAAGAGAGTTGATATGGAAGCCCCAAATGATCATTGGCAGCATACAAAAACAAAATCATGGTGTTATAACAAACCAAAACAAGACCGAAAGATAAGAAAATCACTTTCTCCGGTATTCTTGTCCTATTGAGAAATGGAATTGAAAATTCTCTATTGATCTTAGTTGATTGGCCTAAAGGGTCTCATGGGTACTAAAAATTACATCAAGAAAATCTCAAAACCTCCATAAAAACAACAAGAAAAACACAAAACTGCTATCTTTACAAAAACCCAATAAACAAAAAAAAAAAAAAAAAAAAATACAAGTGGGTATTATAAGACTCACTGACCTTTCCTGGTTCGAAGGAAGGAGTATCACGCTTGGTCATGCGACCACGCATATAAGGATCACAAGACAAGTAAAGATTCTTAACCAAAACTGCATCTTTCGTGCCTTCTGGGACCTTGAGCTTAATAGAAGAAGTGATTATTTCCATGTCAGATTCTTTCGGAAACCCAGTAACATAGTTCTTCAATAACACCTGCTTATTGCTCACTTCATCAGCCATTGTTCTTTGATTCATATCTCTGTAAGTTTTGTCTAAACAAATGAGAGTTCTTTACCTTTTTATAGGCGTGGGGGTGAAGTGTGAACAGTGAAATATTGATCAAATTTGATTTGCAGCAAAAGCGGCAGCAAATATTATAAATAAAATTTTTTAATTTATTTTAGATAATTATTTTGTATTATTATTTAGAAATTTCATATTAAAAATATATAAAAATTATAAGTGATAAAAATGAATCATATGATTAATTCTAATTATTTTATTAATATTTAATTTAAAATTAATTAAAAAATTTAATTATTAAAAATTTAACTTAAGAATATTCTTAAATAAACGAATGAATATATTAAACACATACAAAATAAATTTTTATAATTTAAGGAAATATTAGAAAGTATTTAATAATTATCTTGTTATATAATTATAGTTTTTTAATAAAGATAAGAGTTTAGGTTTAATAATTAATTTTTAAATATTATTTTTTATAAAAATCCTCCCTCTAATGTTATCAATTTTTATTAGCTCTTTTTATTTATTTTTCTTGTTCTTATATTTATCCATTGCATTTAGAGAAATTTCTTTCTCTAAAAAAATAAAAGATCTATTAGATAATATATTTAATTTATTAAGAAATTTAAAATTTATATAATATTTTAATTATAAATTTATTAAAATATTATATAAAATAAAAAACTTATAATTTTATATATAAATATTAAAATTTAAATTATTAAATATATTAATTTTTTTAAAAATTTGATCTGATTAAATTATTTTTATAGAAATCGAGGTGCTAGTTATTAGTATTAGAATGAAGAATAATTTTATATAACACACTTATTTTTAGTGGATTGTATATTATATATTAATTTTAAAATAATATAAATTGTGTCTTATTATAATAAATTGCAATAAAAATGAAATATTGACGTATTTGATGACATAATAATAATAATAATAATAATAATAATAATAATAATAATAATAATCTAGAACATGAATACTATTACTATATTAGATAAATTTTGAAACTCTCCTCTCTTTCTGGTCGGTGGAGATGCATCGCGTAGCTTTTTTTTATTATAATCTTTTGATAAACATTAATAATTAATGGCTTCAAGCGTTCGACACTATTAAAATTAATGATTAATTAAAAAAAGAGATATTAGCACTTAAAAAAGGAATTTTTTTTTATATATAATTTTATTAAATTTATTACTTAAATATATGATTTTGCCCCTTTTATATTTTGAAAAAAAATTATAATATATATCAAACTTACTATATTAATTGACTCTCACAGAGAAATGTTTCAATTTTTAATTCAACAAAAGTGGAAAAAAATTTGCAGTCATTATTTCCAACTCGAAAAGAAGTTTATGTACAAGCAGAGGTGGATCAAGGTATGGGTAAAGGGCACGCGTCCCTTTCTGATTTTAGATTTTTTTTTTTTAAATTACTATTTAACTTTTAAAATTTATAAAATTAATAAAATATTCTTTTATTTTAAAAAATCAACTTTTTAATTTTTAATAAAATATTATTTATTATTTATTTTTTCTTTTTTCCCCTTAGTTTTTAAATTTTTAGCATAAATTATCATTTAGTTCCTAAAATTTATTAAAATTAATAAAATTATCCATTTATTTTAAAAAATTAATTTTTAATCCATAATATAGTATTATTTAATCTATTTTTTTCACTTTTTTCTTTTTCCATCATTTTTATTTATTTATGTGAGGAGTGTTCCCTTTCTAAAAATTTTATATCCGTTCGTGTGCAAAATAATTATGATAGATGATAAATAGGAGCAAAGACCGGTTTAGTCAATGACAGATTTAGAAATATAAAATGGGGATAGCGAAAATAGAGTATAAGCCAACACAAGTATGATTAGATTAATGATGATAATAACAGTCGCAATAATATCAATAAAAATAAGACAAATCATGATATTATTAGATGAAAAAGTGAACACATAATAAATTTGAACTTATATTTGAGTTAAGTAATAGTCTTCTTAGATAAATATTTATTGGTGTATTAGTTTGATTTAATTATTTATATTGTCTATATCTCAATACTTGAAAAAAAATGATAATTCTGTTTTGTTATTTAATTATTAATTATATGCATCTTCTAAAATAACCGTAGAAAATCACTAATAAATTTTAAGAGGAAAAATTTATCTCCCTGTGTGTGGATTAATATTTTAATATACTAAAACTAATTATTATTGTCATTTTTTTTTTAAAATTAACTCTAACATATGAAAAGCCATTTTTTATAAAATAAAAATAAAAAGTTGAATCACCTCTTTCGACTTTCAAATTGGCTCAAATTAGAGCATTACCGTTAAATTAAAGTTAACATAATTAATTTATTTAATAAAGTGAATCATTTGAAACAAGGACCCATTCCTTCAATTTGACAACTAAATTAATCATCCTCAAATCACCATATCATGAATCATTTGCATATGTATATAATTTTTAAAATTTAAAATTTTCTATTATTTAAAAATATAAAGTGATTTCCACATTTCATTGTATTAAATAAATTCACTCTTTACTTCAATTTGATAAAAAATTCTCAATTTGATTTAATTTGAGAGTTGAAAGAGCTAATTGGACTAATTTTTTAAGACTCAAATTAGAGATTGGACGTAAATTCAAGTTCGAAATAGAATTTTGCCCCATTATAAATACATAAATTTTGTTTCTATGTTCTTGAAGAAATCTGTAATATTCACACAAGATTCATACAAACCCTAGACTCTATCGAGAGGAAGAGAGAAAATGAATTGAGTTTTGTATTCTGTATTTGTTGTATATGTCTCTCTATGAACAACCAGAACAGTATTTTTATTATTATTGTACAGCTACTAGCTATTTATATTTATACCCTTCAATATGAACAATATTACAATACTAAGTATAAATTATACATATTCACATCCCCCCCTCAAGATGGAAGTTGATCGAAACTGATCAAGCCCATCTTGGACAGTAAGTGTTGTTGCAGCTTCAAGGTGAGAGACTTAGTCAAAAGGTCTGCAAGTTGTGCTCTAGAAGTGATATGCACAGGGGTGATGAAGCCTTCTTTGAACTTGTTGCGCACAATATGACAAT
>CANXYC010916647.1:0-30674 GCA_948193065.1 Aleurites moluccanus | reverse complement strand
ATATAAAAATATATCTTTATATATATTATCTCTATTTAATCACTTAAATATATAAAAATATATATATATATATATATATATATATATATATATATATATATATATATATATATATATAATTTGACATTTATTATATATATGATAAAAATAAATATAATGCAATTATGACTAAATCAAGAATCTATATAAGACCTACTGAATTCTCCTCATTTTTTTTAACTCAAAACAACGTCATTTTTACTTGATAAAAACGACGTCGTTTTGATTAAAAATTAAAAATTAAAAATTAAAAAAAAATACTAACCTAAACTGATTCACCGGTTAACTGGTCGATTCATCTGTTTTTTATCCGATTTTTGAAGACAGGTAAAATGAGACTTACAGGCCCGATGCTTAATTTGGTTCCCAATTTTTTTATTCGACCGATCGATTTGATCTAATTTTAATAACAATAATTTTAATTGTGTAACTCGACATATTTATTTGATTTTTTAAAATTTATGCGATATGAATGAGTTCTACAAAATTTTATAAAATATATATTTACAAATTTATATTTTCATGCTTAATTAGTATAATTAAACATTCATTTAAAATTTTATTTTTTTTAATTATTACGTACATATAGTTGAAGTTTATAACAATAAAAATAATATATCTCACTAATTAAATTATATGTTCCGCTAATTGGGATCGTAACGGTAAAGGGAAAATTTTCTATCAAGAAGTATTTAATTAGTTTAAATCCTTATGTGGAGTGGAGGTTAAAATATGCATGGGATGGGATATATAACCCTACCTATTAACAAGAAATAACAATGTATGCTATTCTGTTACGACCCTAATAATCGAGTGCTTGCTTCATAATTTAAGACGTTAATAATTTATTTATTTTTTGAAATTTTTGATATATCAAAATAATCAACAACGTTTCATAAGAACACTGATTAATTTTATCTTAATTTTTTTATTAAAAAAAGAAAAAATAAAGCAAGATTACATCATAGACATTATACGGTATGTAGAAGACTCCACAAAAAAAGTAAGATTATATCAATGCATATTTTAATGTAGTTTGTATAATGGTTTTTAGGAGCAGCATTCAATATCTTTATATTTATTTATTTAGTATATATTAATTAAATGATCTAATAATTAAAAAGCAATTTTATTATATATATAATAATTGATTTGGAAAGTGCAAATTGAAAATATATAATCTTGAATTTGTTGGTCTATACATTTAAGTTAATCTTGTCAATTAACTGTACAAGTTGACATGTGAAAATAATCAAATATGCATTCAACAGAGGCATCCACTATTTAATTTCCACCGATTTAACAGAAGATAACTCTTACTATGTTTTACTTGCACTGGCAGTGGCTTAAATCTTTTGACTAATGGGTTTAATTCTATTGGTAACATTTGCATTATGTTATTCACTTTTAAATTAATTTTATTTTATTATTAGATTAAGACATCATTCACTAATGGGTACTTTTAAGGCAAAGAAAGTTACACATTTGACATTGAAAATTATAAGGTAGATGTGATTTTGGTTTCTGACACTATAAGTAACACTTCATTTTTATAATAATTTATTATAACATTCACATGTAGGAGTTGAATTCTTTTCTTCCTGAGCTAAATATCTTTTTTTTTTCGAGGAAATTACTTGTTGAAAACCAAGAATTTCTGAGAAGTTATTTGTTGTGAAGTTCTTTCATTTTTACTTTATTTTAGAAAATTATGGTCTTATCCAGGTTTATGTAAATCTCTTTTTTATGAAATGAAAAAACCTTTATTTATCTTAATTTGAAAGTGATTAAGTGTATATATGATATATAGGTAAAAATTATACGGTCTTATTTGGTACAAGGGAATTTGAGTGAGAGAATATATAAAATTCATGACTTTTGTTTAAATTCATTGTTTGGTATAAAAAAATGGAAAGAAATCTATGAAATTGCAAAATCCACCATATTTCAAATTTCATACAAATTGAGGGTTTTTCTATGTGGGATTTGACAAAATTCTCTATTATTTTATTTTATTGTGAGAGATTTCAAAATTCTTTTATTATTTCAAAATTATCCTCTTTATTTTAGTAAAGTAAAAGAGTAGTCCTTCTTTTTGTTCAGAACTTCAAGCTATAAAATTATGAGAATTGGGAAAGAGTTATTAAAATAGATTGTATGTATAGGAAGTGCAAAGCAATAGATAATATAAGTGATGTACAAATAAGGGCAAATTAATAATTTATTTAACCAAATATGAATTATGAGGTAATATAACATTAAATCTAAGAATTTTATTTGTCTTATGAAATTTATTAATTTCATTCATTTCATATTTCATGATTTATAATTTCATGAATTTTAAATATTCTCAATTTAAATAAAATATAAAGTTTGATTCTCCTTTTTATTGCTAAAAACAAAACTTTCCATTTAAAAGTAAAATAATATAACCTTATGTATTTCTTGCCTGAAAAAATAATGTGAATGCATTTTAAAAGATATTTTAGGTATTTTCATATATATATTTTTTTTAAAAAAAGTTGAATTATTTATTAATAAAGTGTATGTTTTGAGGCGAAAATTATATATATTGAAGTCATTTTTTAAAAAATTAAATTAGATATATATATATATATATATATATATATATATATACTCATTTAATATAATAATAACATGTGTTATTATAAAATAGTATATAATTGAACACGAAAATAATCTTAAAAAAATTGAAAGAAATAAACATAAGAAAAGAGGGTTTATGTTCCAATCATGGTATAGAGAATAATAAAAGGTTAAAATGATGCAATCATAAAATTCTGTGCTTGTACGACACATGCTTATCATATCAAATTCCAATCCAACTGTCCTAACAACTGTTGCATCAATTTATATACAAAAGTTTTTTTTTTTCTTATGAAAATATTAAAATATTTTTATCTGTAATGATTATATATATTAATCAAATTATATAAAAATATATCCATTTTATTATAAATAAGAAAATATAAAAGAGTCATATTAGTTAAAATATATTATCACTCATTAATTTAATATATGAGATAAATCAATATATTTAATGTAAATAAATTTTTTCTATTATATTTTATGCATTATTAGGCTTTAAGATAAGCCTTGTAATTAATGGATTAATTCAACAATTAAAGATATGTTAACATTGGAAATCATGGGTTGTATGCTGATAGATTTGAGTTTCTTTTGTTAATGTCTCACTTGGTATATAAAAAGATTACTAATTAATGAAGTATGCACCATGATTTTAAACAGAATTATAAAACTACCACTACTATATAGAATAGTACAATTAATAGTAAAAATTTTACAGCAAAGTAAATTTTATGTATCAAAAGCTAATACATAACAATGACATAAAATTTTTTGTTATATATATATATATATATATATATATAAAGTTGTTATCAAGATGTTAATATATAAATTATACTTTTTGTCTGTTTTTTATTCTTTTATGAGCATTGGCGTAAAAGGATTATTTATCAGTGAAATTTGAACTTTGTACACATTATATTTTATTTGTATGTTGGACCGTTGTTAATTATATAAGTTTTTTCATTTTTTTAAATATATTGTCTCAGTACTGATAATTATTGCAACAAGTTAATTTTGTTAGAAAAACAAAAACTCTTTTTTTTTATAGCATAATGCATCAACTCATTTTGGTTGTCAAAAGTTTATAGTAATAATTTTGTATATTTTTTACTGTAAAAATTATTTGCTGCCAATTATTCTTGTAATGTAGTTGAAAAATCATTTGGAATCTAATTAAAAAAAAAAATTTAAAAAAAGGGAAAAAGAAAGAATTTTTCTGCTTATGTCATAGTATAATACATGTAGCCAATGATCTAGGAAATTAGAGAAAGTACAAAGAATATAAAAGGGTTAAAATGAATTGATTTTATGCTAGTGCTACACTCTCTAATACATCAAGTTGTGCACTATTGTAGGACTGTTATAGTCACAAGCACTATGTCAGTATCTTATTCTTGAGTATGTCTCTTATCATTATTCTTCAAAAGCTCCCCAACTAAGATTACCTACTTTAGCATTTGAATTTTTTTTCAGGAAAAGAAAAAGAGAGAGAGAGAGAGAGAGAGAGTTGCACTTCATCATGTGACTTGAAGAATTTGCTTGGATACTCATCCTTTCAATATTTTCTATCAAATCATATACCTTTCACTATCACCCATAAAGCGTGAAGAGACTAAACTCTCACTCCTTGATAGAGGCCTTTGTTTCCAAGACTGGCAAAGAGTTCTTGACCTCCCTTATTGATCATTTTAAGCCCTTAAATTGTAGGGCCACTTTACCCTTCTCTCTCTCTCTTTCTCTCTCTATTTCAAAAACACAACATAACCAAAAAATTTTAAAAATGAAGAAAATTTCTTAAGTTTTATGGTTCATGAACTTAAGGACTTTAATTATCAGTTTTCAATGATGGTAGGTCCAATGAAGTGAAAGCCACCTCCTCATTCGTTGAAATCAACTATTTGTCCTTTTTAAATATGTCTTCAACTGGAGATGGATAAGAATATGCCCACCAATTTTTTAACTACCTTCTTCTTTGTGTTCCCTTTTAAGGACTAATGATTAGTGATTAACTTGTTTCTGAGCACTATGACTTTTAATCATCTTTATTTCAAACACTAATAGCTCTCCAAAGTGGAAAGCCATGCTAAGGGTATTATGTCATGATTAACTTTAATTGTTAATAATTGAGAATTTATATAATAATACTAAAAATTAAGGATTTAATCAATGAATTATTTTTTCATTTAATTAAATTAGCCAGTTTCATTACAGTGAGATTTTGGGTTAGAGATTTCAGACATGAAAATATAACTTTTATTTGAATTATTATTCATTAGCTAAATATTAATGAAATTATTGAATGAAGTGAGATCGGAAAAGGGTTGGGAAAATTAATGGGCCAGAGAAGAACAAGCGAAAACAAACATCTATTGCATGTCTTTCTTTACAACTCAGAATTAGCGGTTCCATTTGCACATATTATCAGCAACTAGTGTCAAAGTAGCAGTCAATCAGATACAATCTGACCTGAAATTAACTCCAGATAAGATATTTTCTAGCTACCACAGCAGAAACTCAGTGAGGTGGAATAGTCCAAGGTTTACCTTAATAATATCATACAAATGCGCAGTGAAATAACCATTGAACTCAGGATCACAGAGCATCCAAGGAATAGTTTCCCGTAGGGCTTCGCATGAAAGAACTGAGATGTATATAATAATGTATATTGTGATGATATAACTAACGAGGAAAAACAAATGTACGTACAATTTCCAGTAATCAACTCTTTTGAACATTTATACAACTATGAATGATATATAAATAACAGAAAGTTTGTCATTAAAATACTAATCCCATTCTGATTATGCTTTCTCGGACTCCCTATTTCCCTCCCTTTCCATAGCTGTCTCGCAGTGTCACAGTGCGATTGAAAACAAGCTTATCAGGTGTGGAGTCCTTGTCAACAATAAAATAGCCTGGTTTGCAGATTAAGAAGATGGAAAATCAGATGACACAGGAAAACTAGACATCACATGTAGACTGAATGTCCAAATTTACACGAGATGTATAGCAAAAGCCAGCAAGCATTAGTTCTGACAATATGAAACGTGGAACTGAGCAGAGCAATTTGACATAACACCAATGAATAATGTCCAGGATACAAGAATTATAGCTCCAGATGTCAAATATTTAAAAAGCATATAACAGATTTGCAACTGGAATTAACATTTCACTTCTTTAAGTCAATGTATATATTTAGATATACAAAATTAAAAAAAAGGGTTTCAGAATATTACCAAGGCGTTCAAACTGGAATCTTTCCCCAACAGCTGCATTTTTAAGTGATGGTACAGCGTATGCACTGGAAATCACCACCTTGGACTGGGGGTTCAGATCACCAAGCCAATCATCAAGTTCAGCAGGATTCTGATGCAATCAACAATTGGTTAAGTTATGAGACATTTTGCAAGTAAGAAAATGGGGTTTGAAAAAAAATCCAGCAGATATTAAACAATTGCCAACCTCTGATTTAAACAGTTTGTCAAACGATCTGACTTCCACCTTCAGTGGATCAACTCCTGGGGAAGATTCAGCAACCCAGTGTAGAACCCCCTGCAGAAGGACAAACAAGATTATAAAAAATTTACCAAGAAGCAGAAATACAAACACCAACTCTCAAAAGAAAATCATTTGACAATATTTCATTTTGCAAGTACACTTCAGCATGGAAGGAGAAGGGGATAAAAGAAAGTGGGGGGAGAAGAAAAGACCTTCGGTTTTGTCTTCTTGGAAGGATCATATTCAGCCCGGACCTCAATGATAGTCTCTTTATCGTCAGCTAGTATAACTTCTGTGCACTTTACAGGGAAAGCATATCTGCACAGAAGTAAAAAATCCTCCAATGTTGATGATGCAACTTTCTAATAACTGGATTGCCATACTGAGAATAAATCTATTATAATGTTGTCTGGATGGAAAGATTTTACGATTTTTAAATTAAATTGTTTGAAAGAAGTATAATCCGATTTTGAACTGATTATAATCATGAACATGAATGAGAACTCACTTGCTGGAAAGATTTTGAAAAAAGGGCAATACGATTTTTAGATTAAATTGTATGAATGAAATTTTATTCATTCTTTAATTGATTATAATCATGAACATGGATAAGAAATATGAGCTGGATTTAGACTACCTTTTATATATATATTTCAAATCTAACATAAAAAAAAAATCTATCCACATCTCAAATCTATACATTTTTTTAAAAAAATCTATACATTAAGCCATTAACAAATACAAATCTGTTCATGTCAAATCCCTCATCCTAACACAACTAAGTGAATTTGTGGGTGCATACCTGAGTAGGACAGATTTGCCCGGTGCAAGCCCATAGTAATCCTTTGAATCTTTCATTCGAAAATCAGAATGTTCAATGTATACAACATTGGAAAACGGAACCTGAAGTGAAGAAAGAAAAGTAATAATGTAATAAATCATAAAGAGTGATCTTAAGGTACAAAAACAACCAAGAAATCATACATTGAAGTTATTACAAACTAAATTGTAAAAAAGTGATATTTAAACCAGTCTCAAGCCAACTATGGCATGAAACTCAGGTATGTTAGAGAAACACTCAAGCAAGACAACCTAAAGCTAGACCAGACAGTTAAAAGGGGAAAATGGGATGTCTCCAGGTAGAGATCTTAGTTTTTAGCTGCAGCACACTCTTCTAGGCAAAAAAGGAAAACAAATTAAATAAATCAAGCTAAGCCCAACTTCCAATACCGACATTATGAAAGCCAGAGTTGGAGATTTCTAAGCCCCAGTGAAACCTGAATTGAGAGATGTGAGTTGTAAGAACTTAACCCAATCCTAATGATGAAGGAATACAATTATTAGCTTTTCCAAAGCAAAACCAGATGTGTACATTTGTACACTGTTAATATATAAAGAATGTAGTCTTCTACTTGGCCGTTGCAACTTTATCTCAGTGCTTAACCAAAGAAAACCCTTATCTTACATTCTCTCCTCTCTATGCTCTTCTCATCCTAGAATTTCTCTCTCTTTTAGACACTTCACTTTCTTCCAAATTGAAACCTCCAAAAAAACCATAATGAAAATGAAAAAAGAGAGTAACTTGTATTATCAAGCCAAGATCCTGCCACTCTTAACACACATTACTCACTTATGAGTAAATGGTAAACTCTAATGTTGTCAAATCATAAAAGATTATATTGTTTATTTCCTTGCAGCAACCCAAACTTGATTTTCACAAATCAACTCAAGCCCATGACTGCACCATAACTACAGAGTAAGCTGGGAAAATTGGCTGCAGTCTAGGTTATGTCAGGGTGATCTAATCTCCTTACCAGGCTGAGTGTATGTCATCAAAAAGAGCCTCAGAATAGAGAAGGTAAATTGTGGAGATGGTTCAAAATTTTATAACACTAATGCCTTACAGAAGCCTTGAACTCTGGCATTAAGCAGAAACATATGTTCACCTTGTAAAAAGCAGAAACATCTTCTGTTTGAGCATCGGGCCATTTCTTTGCCTCAACATTCATAATTGAACCAGGTTCTAGGTTTGTAATGACCACCTGTGAAAAAAGAAAAATTGGACTGAAAATGATAAAGTCAATCATTAAAAATATATATACACACATAGGGACAGAGATAAGATGCACACCTTTAGAGGATGAAGGACAACCATTGTACGAGCTGCCGTTTTGTTCAATTCCTCTCTTATGTGATACTCGAGGCGATCCAAGCGAATCAAACTACCATCACTGCAGCACAATATACAGGAACTTTATATGAAACAGAACAAAATAGAAACTAGTTTTATTCATCCAAAAATAAGTAAAATAAAATGAGTCACACATGACTCGTAAATCTAACTAATTGCAAAATCATATTAAAACCTTCTGGTGATTCCAATTCCTCGGATAAAAGCATTGATTGCAGTTGATGTTACACCCCGTCGCCTTAAACCAGCTAATGTCATAAGACGGGGATCATCCCAACCATCAACATGGTTCTTTGTCACCAAGAAATTTAACTGCAACAGCATAGCACGCACAACAACAATAAGATTCATCACAAAACAGTACAACCAAATCAAATTTCCTGCCTTTCAAACAAGAGTGCCAAATATGCTTGCTCACTTTACGCTTAGACATCACAGTGTTTGTAACATTCAACCGTGAGTATTCCCACACATATGGCTGATAAATGCCCAACGCATGTAACAACCAGTAATAGGAAGCACGTCTTGTCTCAAATTCCAGTGTACATAGCTGCACAAAATATAATAAAAGATTAGGAGAAAAATAAAAACAGAACCCAAAATAACAGTAAATACATAAATATACAGAAATCAACTAATTGTCTAATTTGGAAACTTGGAACTCAGACATAGAACCTTGTAAAGGACAGTAGAATTCAACCTAACTTAGAATTGAAATGAGAAGTCTATCATATTAATCACAGTTACGACTTCTTGTTATTGAGAAAATAATTATCTAGAAATTACTTGTAAATCTAAACTAAACCATAAAGTTAATCCCTTACACCATCTTTGAAAACAGATCTCAGTTGCCTAAACAGTCCTACAAAATTAAAATAAATGTAGAAAAACGTAAAGAACAACTACAAAATTAAAATAAAAGTATGAAGAAAAACATAAAGGACAAATATAATGTACCGAGTGAGTGATATTCTCAAGAGAATCCACAATGCAATGAGCGTAATCGTAACTTGGATAGATACACCACTTGTCTCCTGAATGTGGATGAGGAGTAAACTGGACAATGAAAGTGAAACCATTAATACATGCAAAACTGAACAAGTCAACACAATAAATGATGTTTATCTGATAACACTTGCCTTGATTCTATAAGCAATGAGGTCGTACATATTAAAATTATCACTTTGCATATCTTGCTTCATTCTCAGTGTTGCCTTGCCTTCTTCAATCATGCCTCGTCTCATTTCATCAAAAAGTTTCAGAGACTCAGAAGTAGGTCTGTCCCTCCAAGGACTGTTCATCTTCTTTTCTCTATACTCCTTGATCTCTTCAGGTGTCTATGAAAAGCATTTACTTAAATAAACAATTATGGTTTCAATGTCGATAAAAAGCACTTACTTAAATAAACAATTATGGTTTCAATCTTGCTAAACTTGAAATAGAAGTGCCTCGAAAGCAAATTGGTATTTCATGCAAATCACTTCAATTGATACAAAAGGTTGCCAACAAAACAACCCCAGAACTAGTTAATATCACGAAGAGCAAGCAAACCAGCATAGCATGCAATCAATAGATGGGGCAATTGGATAAACAGAAAAGCAATAATTACAGATTTTTTAACTGATACTTTTATTTTATTTTACTTTTTTATTTTTTTTGGGTGGTGGGTGGTATTGGAAGTGAGCCTCATTGTATGCCATAAGATGCTCAAAATTACAGTACCTATGTACTTCTGTCATTACCTGGTGATCAACATAAGCATGACCCCTCCTTATCAGCTCAACAGCAAAATCATAGAGTTCTTGGAAATAGTCACTAGTGTAAGTAATCTGCAAAAAGAACAAATATGTCAGAAAAGGAAGATCCACACAATACAGATGCCAACCAAATGGAATAACAATAATACCTTGAAGGGTTTCCAACCCATCCACTGGACAATCTCTTCAATATGATCAATATATTCCTTCTTTTCAGCCTCAGGGTTTGTATCATCATATCTAAAAGAGTAAGGTCAATTATTAAGGCTGACAAATAATGGCAGATGAAACATCCTAATTCATTACACAACACAAGAATCCAAACATGTTCAAGCAGCTACTCATTATCTTCCAACAGATGCTAGACACAGTCAATATGTGTGTGTGTGTGTGTGTGTGTGTGTGTGTGTGTGTGAGTATCAAAACTTAAGCATCTAAAGAAAGCTAGACAATAAATAAAATTATCATACACAATCAATCCTTCAAACAGTCGACCCAAATAATCACACAAAAGTGCAGAATGACCAACTAATCCCCTATAAATAACCAAAAGAGACACATTCACTTACACACAAGCACAAGCCCCATATACATATTTGTATTAAAAAACACTAGAAAACTTTAATCCACTCAAGTATCTCACATGAGAGACTCCCGGATAGATAAATGAGATAAAAACTCAAAACAAAAGCAGTACCTATTCTCTTTCCTGCTAGATTAAGATTTTGGGGAAGCAAACACTATATAAATGAGAACCAATACCTTGATGAATAAACTGGAAAGTTTAGGAAAATAATTCATACTAAAAACAAAATTTTTGTCATTGTTGAAATAATTTGCAATACTTTTGCAAACAACTAGCCTTAGCAACGCATGCAACAAATAAATCTGAATTTACAAGTTCTGAAAAGAATAAAAAGGAAACATCATATATTAGCATATAGCACCTAACAGATCAAAAAGAAAGAGAAGTAATCCTCACCTAAGGTAGCAACATCCACCTCGCTCTCTTGCCAGACCAAAGCTAACAAACATTGCCTGAGAATTTTTTTTTTTTCAAAATGAGGGAAAACTATGAATATAGTAAATGATAAATCTTGCTATTTTTCTTTCCATTTCTCTGTGTGAAATTAAACTTTGACATTGTAAGGAATGACACTATGAATATAGTAAATGATAAATCTTGCTATTTTTCTTTCCATTTCTATGTATGAAATTAAACTTTGACATTATAAGGAACGATACCTTTGCATGACCGATGTGTAGGTATCCATTTGGCTCGGGTGGGAAGCGAGTAAAAACTTTCCCCCCTGTTGCTTTCAGGTGTTTATCAAGCATTTCCTTTGAGTTGCAACATCTCAAAACAGAACTATCACTGAAAAATATTTCAGTATGGACCTGAGAATTCACAAAAGAATTTATAATAAGTGACATAGCATAATGAAAACCTTAACTGCATGTGGGATAACGTGAAACAGACAGCTAAAGATTTAATAATGGCTAGGAATCATAAGATATCAATGCGCACATTTCATGTTTAATTTGCAAAATTAAAATCTAGAGCAAAATTTTAACTTTGATGCATGCATGGAGAATCATAAAGCAACTATTGGCAATTAACTGACTGGGCACAAAATTGAAATGTTATGTTGATTAAAATCAAAATCATATAATCATGTTATCATATCCAAGTAATCAAGCACCTTGAAATTTTCTTCAGGATTGGGAAAAATAAGGAATGGATTGAGATCTTCCTCAGATGGCTGCACTGGATTATCATCAGGAACCTTTTTTTCCTGCACAGTTTCAACAAAGACAAAACTAAATGAGGAAAAGAATTACAAACCCTTTATCTCTACAAAGGTGGCTGCATGCAAGAGTGCTGACCTCAACTTTAGCAGGCTTTTCCTTTTTCTGCTTTGAGGGCTTCTCATTATCAGCTGCAGTCCTTTCACCAAGTAATTCAAATAACTTTGCATCTATGAGTTGCTAACAAGACAAAAAAACATGGAAAGCAAAAAACTATCAACAAATGAAAAAATAGTAGACAAATTTGTAGCATAGACAAATTTATTTTAAAACATACTTAACATTCACCTTAACAATCTTTGGATCAGCCCATGGAAGCTTCTTTCGAACATGCCCGAATAGATCACCCACTACAAACATAATCATAGAAAGCCAAATTAAAATATTAATATCAACATGAAGCAAAAAGCCAGAAACCCATAATCAAGCATGTGATAATGCACATAAATTCAACAATAAACAAGCAAACATTCAATAACCAACCCATATAGACGAAGTATTTATGCATGGGTTTATCTCTCTGTCCCTGCAGCCACCCCTCTAAAAAAGTGAAGGGCCGCCTGTTGCAGAATTTCACTCTTTTCTTTACAAGCCCACCACCCATATGAGTGTGGGTACGGTAAAACCACATTATTAATCTTCAAAAGTGAAGCAGAACAGGATTACAGACATCAGCCCAACCCAAGTAAAATATACAAATATAATGAGTAAAAAAAAAGTGAAGCGTTAATATTAGATTTGAATACCTACCATTTGTTCGATAGCGTAGCTCCAAAATCGATCCTTTATTCTGTTCAAATACTTCATTAACAGTCCGTTCAATATCTTCAACAGATACCTCAACACCTGTTTAGAAGCACAAAGTTATGAACATCTACTCTCTTGAATGGAAAGCAATCAATAAAAGAAATCTAAATAATAGCCCTAACATAAAGTAAAACTACTTAAAACAATGATGAAATAAAGATAAATAGCTGCATGAGAAAACTAGAAAAGTGGCAGTAAGAAGGAATATATAAATAGCACAATCCCAGAGTTAGTGTCTTGCATAGTTTAGTAATAGTATATTCAACCAAAAGGATAACCTACCAACTCCACAAGCTTCTTCAAATTCATTCAACTTAAAACTCTCTGAAGCAGTACTAGACAAGAATGAAAATGCAGCTTCTAGCTGGGCCGGGGTTTTAATCTGCAAAATTTTAACAGAGCAAAAAAACAACCCAAAAATTTCTTTAAGATTAAGCATTCTCAGTTAACTGCCAAAAACCAGATTTCTTGCAAGAACTATGGTAAAAGGAAAAAATTGAAACCTTCAAGGAGACAATATATTCCAGCAAAGTAGGCCGATGTACAAGGGCATTTGCTGGGTATTTTGTAGCAACCTGTCAAACACATAGCAAGCACCAGCATTTCAGATTAGAAAATTTATAGAGGAGAAGAAAAAAAAAATAAAAAGCAGACAAAAAAGAATCATACTTTTCACCAAATGGAATACAGATAAACAAATTATCAAGTACACAAACAATTGTAGACAAAAATGATATATAAATATGAATGATCTTACCGTGTAAAGGAGGTTCCCAACTGTTCTACTGCATCCCTCACTGACACCAGCCTGAAACCAACAAATCAACAAATAAAGTTATGCAACAAAAAACAATCGTATGAAATCAGATTTACCACCGCTACACTAAACTGAAACTGAACTAAACACAAATACTACTCTATCTCTCTATTTGTGAATTTAAGTTCAAAATTCTTTAGAAAAAGAAATTAATCAAAATAAAATTTAGACTACTTTCAAGTTCCATTGTTTGTCCTTTCATTCACCCTTGTGTAAACATAAGAAAAAATCAAATACAAATGAAAATCAAAATAGAGTACCTCGTGGATGACAGCGGTAAGATTGTTGGTAACCTTGTTATTGGCGATGGTGTTTTTGGCCGTTCTTTCATCGAGACCAATCTTCAAAAACAACTCCAATGGAGTCCCCGAGCTCTCTTCCTTCACCCCCATTCGAAATGTGAAAGACCGTTATTAGCCACTCCGTGATTTGTCCCTGCAAATGTAGATATGAAGCAGAAGCAGAGGAGATGAAGGATAATAAAACCCTAAAATAAGCCTACAACTGAAGCTGAAATGAATCTGTGTGCGTTTTTTTAGATATTTAAAAGATTCTTTTTGGAATTTAGATTCTTGATCCTTCTTTTTAAAACCAAACCGAAGATTAAATTGGTCTTAGGTTTCCGGTTCAACTCCGGTTCTATGAGAACTACAGATTTCTTTTTTTTTTTTCGGTTGAGAGAATCCCAACATTCCATCCATAAGCTGTTAAACCCCATACTTATATGGCCTGTTTGATTTTGGGGTTCGATTAGTTACGAACCGTTAAAAATTAGCAATCAATTCTGAACTGTTAAAAATCAATGATTAGCTGTTGATAGTTAACAGTTACAAATAATCATAGGGATTATAAATAATTATAAGTTATTTAGTAATTTAATTATTAAAATTAAAATCAAATTTTAAAAAAAATGAATAAATATATTATTTTTATATATTATAATAAATTTTATATATATACAATTAATAATTTAATATTATATATATAATATATTAATAAAAATAATTACATATTTTAATTAATTTATATTTAATTATATGAATTCATGTAGATATTAAAATATTTAAAAATAAAAATAATAATGTATATATTTATTACTTATTAGTAAGTATTTCCATAAATACTTTAAATTTTAATGATATTTTTTTTGACAAAAACTAACTTTTGAATTTAAAAGTTATAAATTCTAATTTTTAAATTAAAAAATTAGTGGTTGAAAATATAACTGTTCGCTTTTAATTTTTTTTTTTTTTTTAACCATATTCTTTGTGTCAATAGTTGAATGTTTAACTGTTGGCTTTCAAAAGCCAAACCAAACAGATACTAACTGCATAGTTTATAAGGAATCTGGTTTGATCGATTCTTCCTAGTTCTCCTATGTCCCCGGTTTGATGCGGTTCAATCCAATTTATTTATTGGTCAAATCAAACATAGGTCAAATAACAACACTGTTTGCATTATTGAGCCGTTCTGACTTGAATCAGTCCAATCAATCGGTTCGGTCCAATTTTTAGAATTTTTTTTTTTTTTTTTTTTTTTTTTTTTTTTGAGGACTTGTAAATCAAGCAAAGTTGACTATATATGTATGTATCCGACTTTTAACAAGTCAACAATTCAGACGGATCTTGCACTGCAACTTGGGCCCCAGGCGAATGGTTTCTAATGGGCCTACCGAGTTGCTTGCCACTGGATTTGAAACTATCGTTAGCATGATGGCATCAGCCGTTCATTGTTACAATTTATACCTCTCTTTTATTTTTAGGCTATTTACAGTTTTTAAACCCAATTTTTATTTATTACACATAATAAAAAATTAAAAAAATAAATTGCATATAATTTAGTCTAATTCTCGTTGCCACCTATAAATATAGTGTCTGTTTAAGGTGCATTACTAACACTGAAATTTAAGCTGTATCAAGGCAAAGGCAAAAAAAATTGCTGATATTTTGAAGTTCAAGCAAGCCTCAGCAGTTTATAAAAGCCACAAGCTAAAAAAAAAAACTTCTTTGTAAATTCAAGCCTGCAAAAATTATCTTCATAGAGACGGAAAATTTTGAAAGATAAAGAACTACGAGAAAAAATTGCAGACAGCGAGAGACCAGAGGAATTAGGAGCTCACAAGCTCCAGAATCGGCTTTGCAGACTGACTCGTGACAAAGAAGCAGCTAGAGTGCTAAACCAAGACAATCCTACTCTTCATTTTAGTAAAAGAATAATTAAATAAATGAATCATAAACAGGGCGTTTAAACAGCTGCAAAGTTAAGATACAATGCAGTACGCCCTATTATTCCTTTTTTTCCTTGGATGTCCACTAATCATGGTAAACTAATCTCAAATCCTCAAAGAATCTGCTGTTCACTCCAGCTCTATACAAGTGCAACTCTGCTGATTCAGCTGTTATCTTGATCTCTGTACAAGCAGGTATAAAGAGAACCTCTCCCTCTCCAACTATATCATTGCTAGAAAATCCTGCAGCAATTGCCCCTTTCCCTGTAATGAACAAGAAAACAGATGGTCCTGGGATTGAGGGAAAAACTACTGATGCAGCCCGAGGAAGAATAGAAAGGTCAACTTCAAATTCCTCAAGAGGTGGGAGAAACCTTGTCGTATATGGATTCAAGGAAACACCTTGCAATATTTCAGGAAAACCCTGCAATAAACATATAAACCAGATTATCTTTTAAGAATGAAATATCTGAAGATATAATCTATGGTCAAGTGAGATATTTCAGAACATAACCAATGCCATGTGTTGAGAGAGAAGCAGATAATATATGACTACGGTAAAAAGCACTAAAAATGACTCGTGCATTATTAAATCCATAAACAAGAGAGAGATCAAAGTTTCCATTGACATTAACATGAGGCATCCAACGATTGTTTGCCATGATGCCAAGAAAAATTTATTGAAGTAAAATATATATGTGCATTAAACATATATTTTGAAAGAGAGAGACACTGGATCAGAGTTCCAATTAAAAAGTTAGCAACTTGTCCAAAGGCTAAGTAATTAATAACTTCATGTTGTGTTAAACACATCCAAAAAAAAAAGAGAGAGAGAGAGAAAATGTTTGCAACAGCAATATAACATAGATAAATTGTGAACATGTTCCCCTTTGATAGCAGCGACTTTTGCCGTCTGGAGGCACTCTCCACTGTTACATGATTTCAGATACCAATCTACACTAGCAAGTTAAGGATGAATTGTTATGTGGTTCAGAAGAGAAAGATCATTACCTGTCTATAATTGAGCATAGCAAGAAGAGTTTGAACATCCCGATGTTTGGATGTAAGGCCAACACGAACAACGTTGTCCGAGTTTGCCATGCACTCAATACATTCACCGCTGATATATGCATGAGGTTCATTTGCCCCCATATACAATGCTTCACCACAGTTCAGCTTCACGTAATTCATTAAAAATGCAGCTATGACACCTGCATCAGCAGGGTATTGACTCTCTAATCTCAGCACTAACTGTTCTTTATCTGTCAACTCTCTTTCCTGATTGATTGAAGCAGAAACATGGTGACTGAAGGAAACAAAAATCTAGCATTGTACAGCAATATGTAAAAACAATAAATTAACAAACAAGAGTAAAAAATGTGCAAGCCAATAATATCAATTCTAGATGATAAGTCACCAAAAACACCACAGAAATGTTTTAACTTGTGTTCAGAACAAACTCCCGATAACCCCACAAGTTGCTGGTGTAATGGCCAAAAAGAGTAAAAACATTTTTTTTTTTCCTCTAGTTCTCCTAAGTTTTTGGCTAGCTGTAACTGCAATGCCCAGAATTTTCTCTTCTCCATGGAACCAAGATTTCTAAACTCTGCCTTACACTATACACAGAAATTGTGTCTACAGTCAGATTCATATTCATATTAAATGTTCCTTAAAAAGATCTGCAGAAAAAATTTTGTCCCATTAAAAGAAGTGAATATTATAAATTTGTGGAGATGAGGCCATTATAGAAGCACAATCATGTTGCATTGGGTAGTAAAAGTCACATTTAAAGGGGCAAAAAAATTGAACTGATAGTACAGAAACAGATAGGCAGGTATCACCTACACATCTACACATCTACGCCTACGTAAGACCTTCAGTTACACATCTATTATGAAGCTTGTTCAACTTCTTAATATGGTCCATACTAGCAATTCTTCATCTTCTTCTTCTTCTCATTATAAAGAACCACTTCAACACATGATAATTGCAATTATTGATCTTCTTGTTGTCATTTGAAACAAATTGAAGCTAGTTCAAGATGGCCTTCATTCAATAATCTTACCTTTATATAGCACATGGAACCAACTGGTATCATACCAGTTATAATGCTATCAATTCTGCATAATTATTTTGTAAAAACAAGATTTATTTAAGTATTTGAGACAAAAATTCATTAACAGAAGCATGCAAGTTAAGAACAAAATACTGATAAACAGAGGAAGCTTATGTTTGTTTTAATTTGATTATCCTTTAGATAAGAACATAGCTGAAATTTTGTGAAGTACTGTTTCTAAGTTCAGCATGCATAAAAAAGTTGGAACAAGAACCAAGTGATAATACCGAACAAGGCCAATCAAGAACAACGCTAAAGTAACATTACATTCAGAAAGGAAAAAATCAAAAACCTTTCCGATATCAGCAGTGTTCATGAAAGCTTCTAATTTATAGTGCTTCTAGTTTACAATTTGCAACATGCCAATAAGTGAGAACTTCGAATAGATAGAAATTACCTGCATTTCCAGATGCAAACGCCTTTTCATTTTAGATATTATTTCACAAATTTTCTCTCTACTTGACAACACAAGTTGGCTGAAGATCAATTCCAGCATTGCTTTTATTTTCTCACCCCTATCTTGCTCATTGAAATGTAAAAATTGCTTGTCATTGCCACATCCAAGCAATTCTATTATCTCAGGAACACTACATAGCACGTCCTTAAGCTCCTGACAAACAAATATCCAGAACAAAAAAAAATCATATGCTAAATCAAATGGTGCCTTTGAAGATTAAGTTAAAAAGCAGTAGGATTTTTTTAAATGATGTTCTTCTCTTGTTCCCTTGTCATCATATACTACAAATTGTTATTACTTTCTCCATATTTAATCTCCAGATTACCCAGTACTTTTGAAGATCAAGTTACAACAATCTCTTGTACATGTCCAAGATCCAAGCTTAACATATTAGCGCATTTCCAAGTGTTCTCGCATTCCCTCTCGCACTGGGGTTCCAATTCAAAAGTACTTTTGGCAAGCCCTATTTTTTAATCGTTCACAACCTTTCAGTTCCTAAATTACATTCTTCAACTTTTTTTACCTGATGATTTAGCAAAATGTCGGTAACTTATTTCTTGTACTGGAATAAATTGGCATAATAATCTACTATGATAAATACTAGTAAATTGAATTGTTATTATTATTGACTTATTAGGGCCTGCTAGGTGTTGCCAGGTGTGACAGCTGCAGTGCTGCTGCTCCTGGCATCGTTTTAGGGTCCCTAAATTATGATTACATGAAATACATATAAAATTACTCAAATAAATAAGAAATTACATAAAATGAATGGATCACATCAAATCTAGTTATAAAATCTTTGAAAATCTAAATGTAATTAACTAGATAAATAAATATTAAGTTATTTTCACATTATCATCAAAAAATCCAGACAGGGCCCTGGAGACACCAAGCTTTTTCGAATTTATTAATCACTACCATCATAATGTGCAAGGAGTGTATTACCTTTACACTGATAAAACCACAGAGAGCCTCAAATTCTGTAAGTGCCAATGCCATTTCAGGTTTGTGATTACAATCCTTATAAACAGTCGGTTGAGAATCATGCAGAGCCTTTGCCAATTCCTTATCTGGATGCGCCTGTATAGATAAGGCTTTCTGAACAGAAAGTACCTAGACTCCAAAAAAAATGATTCAAACATTTCAGAATTTTAACCATAAATTAGAAAAATGAGAAAATAACAAAACAAATTGCAGACCTTCAGCAAGAAAGGAAGATCACCGCCCCATTTCTTGACAACCCTGTCACCAAGAACCAAATTGGGGTTCTCCGAGATCCAAGATTTTAAACTCAATGACCCTAATCTTCCATTACCATGATCCACAAAAGACGGCCCAGATTCATGGGTTCCAATCCAAAACTCTGCATAAGGCTTATTTGGGTGAATATAAGAGCCAGAATTGAGAGCGAAGAGTCTCGCAACCTGAGAATTGATGCCAACAATGCCCCAATCGTAATTGTGCACTGAACATTTCAATCTAGTTAGGTCCTTGTTCTGTTTCATTAGCTGTTTCTCCTTAAGATCATTGTCAAAATCATTATTTGGCTTCCCCATAGGATCATCGCTCCTACAAACAGAACAAGAAACCATGGACGCTCTAAGCTCCGAGAATGCCCGTCAGTTGGAAAAATGAAAACAAGACGGTTATAAATCTCCAGTTTAGGTGGAATGGATCGGATTCAAATAGATTTGACTCATGGGTTTTTTTAATTTTTAAATAAATTATATTGGACCTTGGCCTTTATTAGAGATATTTGTGGGCTTCAAGAGCAGTCCAATTCTCATAGCCCCAAATATCAAAGGCTTATTTTGGGCTCATTCTTTTTGAAGATGTCCAATTAAACCACCTTTTTTTTACTTTATTTTCCCTTGCAAAATTATTTGGTGTAGACAATGGGCTATTAAGCGTGTGTTATTCACTAATCTGTCAATCAGACATACATTGTCTTTTTTTTTTTAAAGGTTTCACTTTAGTTAAGTGGTGTTGGATAATTAATAATTGAATATCTTTTAATAGTTTAGAGATTTAAACAGTTTAAACGTTTGAATAATTTAGAATTGAATATCTTTTAATCATTTATATTTTAATGTAAGTCTGATATATTAAGAGTTATTAAGAGATTATAATATTTTTATCAAATAATTACATCTTATTGATTAAAAAGTTGGTAAGAACTAATAAAACACTTCCTTAGTATTAGAAGGAAGGATAAATTTTTTATGAGACACTATATTTATTTTTAGTGAGTTATATGTCTAATTATTAAAAAAATGACTCAAATTCAAGTCTTTTTTTAAGAGTATAAGCTATTTACCATTTAAATTAAGTTTTAAGTAGTTTATATTATCATATTTTATATAAGTCATTTTAGCTTAAATTATTTTTTATAAATGTATATTGTCATCTTTGATTTTATCTCCTAAGACACTAAGCATTGAATTTTACTGGAAAACATGAATCCCTCTCGGAAAACTAGAGTGATAACCATATGTAACAAGTGGTGTTGTCATTTAAGTTATCCATTATAGGGTTTTATTGATCCCTTTCAGAAAAATCATAGTGGTGATTATGCCTAATAAGTTGAGGGCACATCAATCACCCAGTACTATTGGAAAACACGAATATGTATGCCTCCCTAAAAAATCAAGGTGACAATTATGCGTAACTAGTTGCAAGCTGAAAGTATTGAACTTATAATCAAACAGGCTTATAGACATGTTCTTACCATTACACCACAATTAATATATAATATGTTCTTTGAAAGTAAAAGAAATAAACATGTTATCTATAACACTATTCTAAGTATAAATAACCCATGCCTACTTGCCTAGAATTTCCCTAACTGATAATGATCACTTGCACAATAAGTGCATCTTCTCCATTATTTTCTTTTTTTTTTTTTTTTTTTTTTTTTTTTTGCGTTTATTTTTAGATGAAAGATGTGTAAGGATTTTTAACTAATAGCTTCTTAAATTATGGCATTTAAACACTGGACTACTTAACCATGTGTCGAATGACAATCCATATTTCTTAATAAATTATTACGTAACGTACGATTTACCTGTTTATTTTAAAAATATTCAAATAAATATAAATATATCAATTAGAGATGACAACGGATCGAATTTAAAATTAATTTTATAAAATTTGAACCTGATATGTTTCACAATGAAAATATTCATCCCGCCCTATCTATTTATATATTTTTTATTTTTTATTTTTTAAAATAAATATAATTTTATTTTTTTCATTTATTCATATAATATAATTTATATTTCACATAAAAATAACTATAAATTAAAAAATATATAAATTATATATAGATAAAATATTAAAAAATAAAAATATATATAACATATATAATCGAGGCAGATATTACTATTATCCAAACTCGATCTAAACTCATTAAAAATATAAAATAAAAAATTTATTTTAATTCATTTACTAAACGGATCGGATATTGCCCGTTCTATTCGAGTTAAGTAACACGAATTGGATCAAAATTATCATTCTTAATATCAATTGATCAAATTGTTTAGCTTTATGCTTCCTTCAAAATTCTTTGAATCTCATCTCATTCACTGTATGAGGGTATTTGGGTCATTAAAATCACATTTTATAATAACGCATTATAATAAAATGTGATTTTTAGCTCTTTGGATGTTGGACAATTATTTTTAAAACTTTTTTTTTTTTCTTTCAAATGTGATTTTTAGCTTCTTCTTTTTTTATTATTAAGCTATCATTAATAATTTATTTTAAAACTCATTTTAACAAACTCATTTTAACAATTAGATTACCAAACACCACACACACATATATATATATAAGTACAAATCTGTCAAATATCCAAAAATACAATATGATATAAATAAAAAATAAATTTAAAAATCAAATCTGCAATTTCTCAACACCTCAACTCTAACCTTAGTACTAAATCAAAATTTCATTGACTATCCATTCATTATATTAGAAGTAGAGTAAAAGGGTTCATTAATAAATAAAAATAAAACTTAAAATCATAAGCCAAGTTATATTTGTCCATAAATAAATTTATGCAAAGGCCAAAACAATGTCACTGATTAGTTAAAAAGGTATAAACAAAAAGCAGCAAATCTATTTTTTTTTTATTTTTTTTTTCTGAAGAATTTCTAAAAATATATATATATAAAACCTAGGAGATGCCCAAATGTATGGCAATGGGTCAATGTGATCTGATCGGGACATGTAACATGTGAAGAGGAATGAATAATATAGAGTCATAGACAGACTGACACTGCCATTCTCATGTACCTCCTTAATTTCCTTCTCGCACTCACTCGTCCAGGCTATTTTCTCTCTGGATTTCTAACATTTCTTTTTTAGTTTCTTTGTCCACATTGCCCATTTGCCCACCTGCCATCTAACACAATCCACAATTTTTCATATTCTTTTTCTTTTTTTTTTAACATAAAAAACTATGAAATTTAAATACTTAGATTTAATTTTTGAATTTGAAAAATTATGAAAATTATATTCAATTATTAAATTACCAATTCGATGAAAATCTTAGCATTATTTCAATATTATTTCATTAATAAAATGTCTATTAACTTAAAATATCTTAAATTTTTTAACTTTTTATAATTATATCTTATCATTTAAAATAGACTATAATATTTCAAATTTTTAAAATTATTCACAATCATATTTTTTGGTCAAAATTGCTATTTTGAATTCTTTCTCTCTTAGTGGCAACAAAGATTAATAATATAAATGATATATTATTAATTAGTCCTCCATTTTTAGTCTAATTAGTAATTTCATTCTTTCTTTTTGGAAAATTAATTAAGTAGTCCATTACGATTATTTTTGTTAATAAAATAATCATTTATTGTTCAAAATATTTTTTAGCAGTCATTATGCATGTTTAATGGTAAAAATATTAAAATATTTTTAATTATAAAAAGCAAAAAAGTTGAGAGTATTTCAAGGCAATAGACCTTAAAAGAATATATAAATATAAAATTTTTTATATATCTCAAATTATATTAATTTTTTCGATGAATTCTTAATTTAATAATATTAAGAAAATTAAGGTAAAATTTTTAAAATTAAGAGCTTTCATGTTTTGTTAGAACACATATTGAATCATTTATTCCAATATTTTGATTAAGAAAACAAAATATTATTATTTTTCTTATTATTACAATCCTACTCATAATAGGTTATTATTTCAGTTATTTTAAATTATTTGTTGGTGGGGTTGATCAAGAAAACAAAATTAATATTAGTATTAACTCTTTTTTCTAGTATGGGAAAGGAAAATTTTAACACTTGTGAGGGGTTATTTATTATTATTATTATTTTTGGAATTGCAAGATTTGGATCTTACTATCTGTACTCTTAAAATAATTTAATTAATATTTTTTAACCTATAATTCATGGAATATTATTTTAAAAAAAATATATGATAAAAGATTCAAATAATTTTTTCAATATTGAAAAAGGATTTAACCTGAGTCTATTATCTATAGCTAGTAAATTTATTTATGTATTAAATTATGAGTCTCATTTTATGAAAAAAATTACAAATATATTTACGATCAAACCTCTAAAAACTTTGAAATTTTTCAAATTTTGATCGATCCATAAACAAGTATAATTATTAAATTATATATATATTTTTCAGTAAATTATAATCGATGTGTTATATAATTTTATTTATTAGCATTTTCATTTTAAACGTTAATAAAATATTAATTATTTTATAAATTTATTGATAATATATTTCATTTAATTCAACTTAATGTTATAGAAGATCGAAAATATGATAAGAGAAGCTCATAATAATAAGTTGAAATAAAGCCATTCATAAAAATTGTTATGTTGGATGATAAATTTGTGGATGCTGCATCATTCATTTGTATAGAGTCTAAAATAATTTGTCGGTGTAGGATAAGTGATGGTCCGGAAGGACTATTTGTATTTTACTGATATTATGGACACATCACGTTTCTGCCTTTACAAACTTTGTTTCCCCTTTGTCTATTTGCCCATTTAGTTTATCAAATCAATCATATCTTATATATAAATATATATTTTCATGGTTAATCAAAACTCCCATAATAATGCAATATTAATTTATTTGTGGGTCAAGTCATTCAATATTTTCATAATAAAATTGATGAAAATAAAAAATAAAAAATTTAATAAAATCGATTAAATAAAAAAAATTAATATATATATATATATATATATATATATATATATATATATATATATATGATGAAAATAAATATAATGTAATTATAATTAAATCAATAATTTATATAAGACCATATTATTTATTGTGTCAATCTAATCATATTAAGTTAAAAATTATAAATATAGTAAGTTATAAACATTTACTTACTCAAATAGTTACTCATGCAATAAAATAATATGTAATAAAGTCATGATTTTGATATCGGATAAAATTAAAATGAAATTATTATAATTTTTAAAATTTTTTTTAACTCAAAACCATATTGTTTTTGTTTGATAAAAATGTCATTTTTTGTTAATTTTTTTAAAAAAAAAAAGCTAATCGGTTCATTGATTAACCAATCGGTTCATATTTTTTTAATTAATTTTTAGGGGACGGGTAAATAAAGACTGACCAGACCAATCATTGATTCAATTTTTAATTTTTTTAATTCGACCGACTAATTTGATCTGATTTTGATAACCACACTCGAATTTAAATTTTATGAAAAAAATTACTGATAATTAGATAGGTGGATTTTTTTGAAAATTTTAATATTTTTCAAACTCTAATTCATGAAATAAATTTAAAATAGTTCTCAAATTTTTTTTAAAGAGGACATGAGATAACATATATTGATCTTATTTAGAATTTCAATAAGAGAATTGAAAATCATATTTTACTGTAACACACAATATTTTATTATAATAGAACGAAATTTTGAGAATTTGATATTATAGACTAAAATTATATTGTTACAAATATTTTATTATAATAAAACGTAATTTTGAGTATTTAATATTTTAGACTAAAATTATATTTTATTGCAATAAAATGTGATTTTGATCATTCAAATTGATTATAATGAGCAACTTATTGCAAAATTTATTTACAAAAATTTTAATTTGATAATAAAATTTTAATTTATTAATTAAATTGCCAAAAACCAACATTAAATTCGAGTTTGCTGAATCACAAACATTTTTTATCAAGTTGACATGAGATTTAAAAAAGAAGAGCCATTTCAGCTTTGTAACTCATCATATTATTTGAATCTATTAAATTCATTAATTTTTTTAAAAAAAAAAAAACAGCCTAGCTAACTATATTAATTCATTTATTTTGTAGCTTAAGTCAATAATTTATTAATGACCCTACAATGTGTGACACATAATTGACTAGCCCATCAATTATCAATACCTTCTGTCTCCAACCAATTAGACAGTAACTACTTAGCTTCAATGTCAATGCGTTAGGTTGCAACTAAAGTGCTTGGGGTTTGAGATAAATGGTCTAACTATCAAAAACTTTATTCTTTCAAAAATAAAAAACAAACACTCTAAGGAAAATTTTATATGAAGCCTTTGAATTTATCGCATTTTGTAAATATTATAATCAAATTTTTATTTTTATTTTCTTCACAATAAAGACTTTTTATGATGAAAATAAAATTCATCAATATTAATTTACACATATTAAAATTATATTATTATTATTTTTAATAAATTTTATATATTATTTAATAGTACATGTTTTTCTTTTAGAAATAAAGTACATATGCTTTTATAATTTTAATTATTTTTTAACAATTTGTTTGATATAAATAAATTTTATAAAATTTTATTCAATTCATATGTTTATATTTTATATAAGTAAGAATTCATTTGAAATTCTTTATTTTTAATTTATGAAATTGGTACTATTTAAAGCAAATTATATCAAAATTGATAAAATTTGGAAATGCATTATAAACTTAATAAGTAGCACAAACTATTAAAACTAATGAATATTAAGTGTAAGCAAGTCAAATTATATGTTTAAATAAATTTCATAATTAATCTAAATATGAAAATTTATTTACAAATAATTTTAATATAAAATTGATTTATAAATAAAATGAATTTTATAATAATTTATACCAAATAATAAGTAAGCATTTTTATCAGTGAGATTGCCTTGGAGAGTTTGTGTGTGAAGGAGTGTGTTTCAAATATAATGGAGAAATAGATAGTAACTTAGTGGTTTAATAAGAGTCTCTTCCTTATATATTTAATTTAATATGGAAAATATTATTTGTACAAATATATTTATTGTATCAATTTATGGCATTGCCTCATATGTTATAATTTTACAATTATTAATTATGGTTTTCTTTGACTTAGTTAAAAAATTGAATTTTTATAATTTTATCACATACTTTTAAAAAGTATTTATTAATTTATTATAATATTATCACCAGCTCAAATTCAAAGGAAAATCTACTGGAATTTGCAAGTATGTAGTATTATAAAAGAAAAAAGAAAAATCCATTTTTGTTGATTTGAAAAATAATTATTTAGATTTTGAATTTCAATTTGAATCAAATCTCTTATTTAAATTATTAAAATTAAATAAATTTGAATTTAATTCAAATATTTTATGAAATTTAACACTTCGACAATTTAATATTTCAAATACTCTTTTTTATCTAATTATTTTAAATCTGTCATATCTATTTTTAACCTAAAATCTTCTTCTTCTTCTTCTTTTAAATTAAAATTTTAATTTTTAATTTTTTTTAAATGAAAATTTTAAATTTTTCACACTATCTAAATAAGAGATTTATAAATTTATATATTTCAAATAATATATTTAAAATATGAGATTTAAATTAAAATTTTAAATTTAAATTCATATGTCAAATTATCTCTAAACAACATGAATTTAAATCAATAATAAACATTACAATAAATTAATAAATTCATGTTATAAATTGTTAAATTTTAAAAAATGTGATAAAAATAGAAAAAGAGAAAAGTTTAAAATTTCTTTTATAATTAATAATTTTTTCAAAAATATATTGTTTTCTCATATAAAAGATGTGCAATAATATTTTCCTAAAAAAAATTATTTGTAGGGGAAAAAAAAATTGATACCATATTGAGCTAGTAGCTGGGGTTTGAATATGCCTTGTAATGCAGATAAATAGATAATAAAAACTCTGAACTCCAGTAATTTATTCTCTTTTTTTATTATTATTTTATTTGAAGACTAGCACTGCTCATTTAATATATATATATATTCTTCTTATTTGCCAACGGTGGCCATGACTATGCTTGAAACCCTTGGATAAAGAGGTCCATGTTCTAATTCTTTAGAAAACGAAAAATTATTCAATTTGATGAAATTAGAGTACAAATTTCTAACCAAATCAATAAAATTAGTTTTAAAATACTTAAACTCTTAACCAAATTAAATAGTGTTAAAAAATATCTAAACTAAAACTATTTAAATTTGATTTAGATAATTAATTTAATCGGTTTAATAAAAATAATAAATAAATAAAATAAAAAAATTAAAGAGATCATATAAATTTTTAACAAATATTAACATAAAATCATATTTTGAAAATTAAAAAATTATTAGAGTATTTATTTAACAATATATTATTAATTTGTATGATAATTTTAACATACAAGACCTATATGAAAAATAAAATATTTAGAATATAAAAAAATAAAGATTAGCATAGTACTTATAAAATTTTAATAGTCTATTTTAAAGATATTTTTAAGAGTATTAGAATACATATCTAAAAAATACTTAATTTTATTATATTATCTGTTCGTTTGATTTAATTGAATTTTTGTTTTATTAAATCATAACCAAATTAAAAATTTAATTTATGAAAATTTTAAATTATAATCAATCATGAAACAATATAAACTATAATTTTTGGTTTGAATTGAATTGAATCAATTCGAGAGTTTAGTTAATATTTGTGCAACCCTATAAATGTTAATAGTGAACTAGCAATAATCGAACAATAATGGCCAGTGGTTATATTTTTATTAAATTGAATAATAGTCTATATGGAACAAATGAATTTTACATGTGAAATTGATTTGATAATGAATTTCAAGTAGAACTTATTTATAAATAAGTTTTTATATTTGGAAAAATACAACTCAATATATGGAATTTAATTGAATTCTATATTTTTGTATTTAGAACAAATTTATAATTGAGTTATTTTTTTTTTATTTTCTTAAATATCTTCAATATAGTAAATATAATTAGAAAAATAGAATAACTAAAAAATTATATTTTATATTTATAATTAATATTTAATTTATAAATATAATTAAAAAATAAATGGAAGAAAACTAAGTATAAAAATTAAAGAGAGAAAAATGTTAGAGAGAGAGTAGTAAAAGAATGGAGAGAATATGTAGTAAGAGAAGAGAGAGATGAGAAATACAAAAGAGAAAAAAAAGAGGAAAAAAGAGAGAGAAATAGAAGGAGGTGAGAGAAAGGAGAGAAAAAGAGTATAAACAAAAGAGGAAAAAAATATATTTTTGTAAGAGAGAGAAAGAAAATAAATAAAAAGCAAAGAAAATATATATTTTTCTATTTAATATTATTTTGTTAATTTTATAAAATTAATTTAAAAATTTCACTTATTTTAATGAAATTTTGTTTAATTATATTATTAAATTGAATTCATATGATTGAAATTAACATTTGTAAGGTTTCAAACATATAATTTTTTTCAAAATATAAAATTCGAAATAAATTTTATAAAATTTTATAAAATTCAAAATAAATTTTATAAAATTTTATGAAATTTATTTATTTCAAATGAATAATAAGAAAAACATGACATAAATCTAATAATTCAAATTATCAACTTGTCAAAATTTATCAAATCAATTGGAGTGCATCAATTTTTTTATAAAATCTCATTAATTTGTTATTTTTATCTATATAGTGTATAGTAGTAGGGCAGTATCACCAACTAGCTTCTATGCATAAGATTAAAGAATTTGTAAATCAAAAAAAAAATCATCATCCATAATTTGATCCTAATAATTAAATACTCGTCAATAAAAGAATGCGCAAAAATTCCTCAACTAAACTAATAGTTGAGTTATTTTTTTTTTAAGTATTACAAAGAAGATTTAAATTCGTAAAAAAGAAATTAAATTGGCACCCAATAACAATAGATTCAATTCGAGTTCCTCATTTTGCCAATGCTAAATAAATAAATGAAATATAATACAGTTATCAAATATACATTTTTTATTAGATTATACTTTTAAGTGTACAAATGTGTACTGTAAAGGGAAGGTGGAGGGGATATATGCATAACATAAGCAAATTCCTAAAGTGAAAGTGTCTTTGGAAACCATCTTAGTAGACTAGAAAAGAGAGAGGGGGGAGGATTCGCTTATAGCCTCTCGGTGCTTGAATTCTACTTTCCTTCTCTTTTATACCTTTCTTTTGAACAGATATTTTGCAACAATGGAATCAATTGTTTCTCTGCTTCAATCTTTTGCACAATTGGGTATCATATTATAATGTCCTTATCCTTCAATGTGGAAGATGCTCTCAGCTTGGACAAAAAGCAAAACCCAAGGCTGCAATGTTTGACTTCTCTCTCATTCTCATAATTGTCTTCCCTCTCCTTTTCTGGCTTTCTCTCTCACCCTCTTGAGTTGTTGATCATTTGAAAATTTTTGCCCGCTTTCTTGAATTCAAGAAACTACCAAAAAAAATATATATTCAAAACAGAGGGCTCTGTTTCTTGTTTCTCTAACTATGGCTATTGAAATCTGTTCAGAGATTTCAAGTGCAGGAATTAGTCCAAGAATCTCATTTTCTCATGATCTCAACCAAACTGCAGATTCTGTTTCCACTGAAGATTGTCATCGTAGATTAGATTCATCTTTATTGGATTCAGATTTTGATTTCTGTATTAGCACAAGCTTTGTTCAAGAATTGTCTTCTGCAGATGAGCTCTTCTCCAATGGCAAGATCTTGCCTATAGAAATCAAGAAACACTACTTTGTTTCTACTAAAGAAAATTTTCAACCAAAGCCTGTCCCTTCTCGGCCAAAGCAAATTAGTACTGATAATACAGAGAAGAAGAAGCTACTCAAAGAGTTTTTGTCAATGAGTATTGATGCAGAGGAAAAGCCTGCATCAAAATCATTTTGGCAGTTCAAGAGAAGCAATAGTCTAAATTGTGATAGTTCTCGAAGTAAAGGCCTAATTCGGTCACTACAGTTTCTTTCAAGAAGCAACTCTACTGGGTCAGCTCCAAATCCTCCAAAACAAACAATTTTCTCTAAT